>VWZZ01005122.1:0-31974 GCA_013399095.1 Psophia crepitans | reverse complement strand
TTCTATTCTATTCTATTCTATATGTTAGCTGCTACCTCCAATGGCAGCAAACACGTAATTCTGATGTGTCGTCGGTGAGAAGGATGACGTTTCAGTGACCAAGTGTTTCCCTTGCTTTCCCTTCTCGGTTTGTGCTTTCCTTGGCAGGGCAGCCAGGTACAAATGCAGGTGGATGAACACTAGATGGAGACAGATGCTCCTGCCATTGGGTGTAGATTTCCTGTGGGGAGCTGACATTTCCTATCAAACAAAGAGCTAAGGCTAATGAGGTGCTGACTGTTCTGAAGCAGCAGGAGGATTTAAGCATTAGAGAGGTTTTACTCTCCCCACGTCATCTCAGACCTCAGCAAGCAGCTTTTTAAGGGCTAAATTTGAGCTTTGCTGTCATGTGAATGTCGTATTACTTCATAGCAGAGATGCAGAGTACGTGGGACATTGCATAAATCATGCAGTTTCAAAGGGGTGAATCCAAGGAAAGGGTAACTTTCATTAATCTCTATTTTGTTTATGCCTGCAATCAGAGGTCCTTGCTAAAACCAGCACTGTATTTGTCCTTTGTGACCTACCTTCACTTTTTCACAATATGTGCTGAAGATACACACTCACTGCAGCACTGGAAGAAACCATATGAAAGAAGATACGGGTAAAAGGTTTGGAGTTGAGAGGAGATACACATCTTGAAGTTTAGAGCTTTTTCAGAATACACAAAAATATCCACCTATCTGAAACTTTTAGCAATCTTGTGATAAAAACCCCATGTGTAAGCAAGCCATGACAAATAGAGGTATGTTAATAATTCTGGGTTAGATATGTCATGTTGTCCAGATGAGTATCCATGAACATTTTGTTTTGAAATTCAGATCTAGTTTTGAATACAATAGTACTTGATTTAAAAAAAAAATAAAAATTAGTTACTACTAGAAACTAACAAACAAGAATTTCTAATCTCAAGGGGATGTCCAGTTTCCAGAAGAGTCCCAAAAACTACACTTGCCTTTTTTGTTGTTTTTGTTTTTCTTTTAAACTCCTCTGATTGTGATCATTGACAAAAAAAAACGTAGAGAGCCCTTGCCTGGAACTGCACAAGAGCTTGTCCGTAGGATACAACAGACCCTGGTCAGGAAAGACAAGGATGGTGCAGGACATAAGCCCCCAACTGAGCGGGTGTGAGTGATACACAATTCCATCAGCACCCCCAGCTGCAGTTTTTCAGCCTGAAGCCACTGAGAAGTAGCTGACACCTACATGAAAAAAAGGCAGATGTATTGCCTGCCAAGGAAGTAAAGTGAATAGGTGTCCTCTGCCAGCTGACACCATCTCTCACCCAACAAGGTCTGTGTGCCCGTACCTGAGACTCAGCTGTGAGCTCTTCTCTGGCCCCAACCAACAATGTGACTTTGAGGAAATCTTTTCATTAAGGTGGGCCTTCACTTGCCCAGAACTAGGAAAAAAAAAGTATTTTAAAAAAAAAAAAGTCAATTTTGGCTGAATCAAAGTGACATAAACAGTATGGAGGTTTCTCCTGAGGTAAATGAAATCTCATGAAATGTGGTAGACAGTGATGTACCTCATGATGACAGATAAGAAAAGGCCATACAACACAGGGGAAGAGTTCACAAAGTTGAATCTTTCTTTCGCAAATTGGTTTTCCAGATGCTTTTTTTGTTTGTTTTGTTTTGTTCTATTTTGTTTTGTTTTGTTTCAGGAGGAAGGCAATGTCATGAGTATGCATTTATGTAAGCTTACCTGAGCCTGACAAGATTCTGGAATTCTGTCTTTTCACAAACAAGTATAGCTACACTAATCACCAGCTAATAAGAAAACGATGCAATGGGAAACAGCTGATGTTAGAACTGGTCACATCATTGAAACCAGTATGTTTCATGGAAACAAGACCAATGAAGAAAAACACAGCCTGGTGTTAAACACATTATCCAGATATGTTGGGGTTAAAGTCCATTCTCTGCCTGACTTGAAAGCATTTGGGATGAAAAGCTGAGCTGAGGTCCAGTTCAAACAAAATCAGACTGGAACAACTCAGTTTTGTCAGAAATATGGGGAAGATTTTGCTATCTTTCAGCTGCAGAATAAAAACCTGTTTCTGCTATATAATTAGACACGATATCTTCTGAACAGCTCTGCATGTTTTTGACCCACTTACCCCTTACCTCCCCCATTTCCTGGCCTTACACGCAAAGCAAGCATGGGGAAGCTGTCAAGAAAACACATTTCTTCTTTGGAAGGAGC
Organism: Psophia crepitans; assembly: GCA_013399095.1. Taxonomy (NCBI): domain Eukaryota; kingdom Metazoa; phylum Chordata; class Aves; order Gruiformes; family Psophiidae; genus Psophia; species Psophia crepitans. The sequence continues at coordinate 29,727 of VWZZ01005122.1, read as the reverse complement.
ACTCCAGTCCACACAAACACCTGCAGCTCAGCTCTGAATTTCGTTCATGCACTCACTAAATGATTTCTCTAGCACTTGTGTAGTGAGGTAAGTTGCTCTGACAAAGAAGCAAAATAAGGGATTGTTTGTTTTGTTTTAAGTGTAGAATCAGAGGCTCTGAGGTAAAACCCTCCACAGATGATTAATACCAGCAGACAAAAAGTAAATGCATCACTGGCTTTCTCAAAAAGCTGTCATGTTTGCCTGCCTCTGGCTTTTTAGACACTGAGAAAGATGTGATTTCTCCTAAGAAAAGGCTCCAAGAGAAAATAGAAGGAAAGCATTATTTTTGACTATGTTATATAGTTTTAGATAAAGTGCAGTGAGAGTCGGGGCCTGCACTTCTGATTTCGGAAAGGACAGGTTCATTTATGGGCGGTTACCTGCAAGTCTAATACTTAACCCCACAGAAGACAATGTTTGTTATGACCATATCTTCAAAAGCAGGGAATTGTTCTATTAAGTAAGGCATCCTATTTCTTTCTTTAAAAATATTAATACACCCTTTTTTATTATTATTTTTATTTGGAATTATTCTCTTCACTGGCAAATTGCATAAACCCAGCTGCATTGGCTTTAGCTCAAGGGATTAATTAGTTCCAATAGAGGCAGTTGAAAGTTTTCCGAAGTTTGTCTTAGATAAGTATTGAAATGACTGATGCTTATTCAAAAGTTGTGCAAACTATGTGAACCTGTTTGGCACAGAAATGCTGAAAGATTAAACCTGAGAGGCTTTCACAACATCCTGGAATGACTGCCCTTCTTGTAGTGAGAGATGCCTGATTGCTGCAAACACAGAGCTGGAGAATATTTGTTCACATTCCAGCATTCAATTTGTCTATAATTCTCTCCCTTGACCATAGTCACACAGAGAATCTTTTTCTTTTTTTTTTTTTTTCTTTCTTTTTCATGTCACTGTTTGAGAAATGTCAGTTCTTCACTGGTATCTATAACTGAAAAAGGGTGCTTAAGCACAAGTAATTGATTTACTTAGAAACTTTCAGCAGTCTGGTCAGAGACCAAAATGTAGAGGATAGATCATGAAAATCCAAATAATACCAGCAAGACTGCCAGCATTTGGATTGCTGTTGCTAAATACATATGCTGCCACAGACTTTTGGCCAAAAATTTTAAATATGCCAGATAATTTTTTTAGTGTTTTTTGCCATCTTTGGCAATTCAGACCTTCTTTAGCTCTTCTCTGCACATCAGAGTGTCAAGAGTTATTGATGATGAAAGTTTAAATGTTGACTGTCACTAAACAAAAGTATAGTTTCCCTAGTTTTTAGATCATACTGCAGAACTCCATTCTTTGTTTTTATGCTCTATTTAGGTTTTCAAAGTAAATTCATATTTTGAAAACTTATTATCTCTGCCAGTTTTGTGGTGTCTGGAAGGGCCTTCTCTGATCTTATAATATCAAATCCTTAGAGAAACACCAGGGAAAAATGTTGAGCCACAGCTCGGCAGCTTTAATTGCAACAGCATATAAAGACAGGTACCAGATGTAAAGTTTCTTCACAGTGCCTCAAAAGCAAAATAAGTCATGGTGAAAATACTCAAATTTCCACCAATTTTACTTATATTGGAAATTTGGACCACTTAATGGGCCAGTTTTTGGAGTCTCGAGGAAACCTTGTATGGTGTTGCTGTTGTTTAGGAGAGCAGGTAGCGTTAGGGAAATAACAGTTCTCGAAACACCACCCCTCCATGGGCCAGTTGTACTCTGTAGTCAGGATATAGTGCTACCTGCTTAAGGACAGTGCCACCATGACACTCTTCTCGTTCACAGAAAAACTAAGGAAATCAGTCTCCCTGAATTCCAGTGCCTTGTAGGACCAGTCCTGGGGTCATACACACAGTCCCCTGCCCGGGAGAGTGGCTAAACACATAAAGTGCAAGTAGGACAGACAAAAGACAAATATACAGGTTGTGTCAGCTACTATCTGCACTTATTCATAAGTAAGTTTGGTTTTTCTTACAGATTTCCCCCTTTTTAATATGCGATTAGACACTCAAGTTATTTGGCAGAGAAGAGGGGGAGCATGGTTTGTAGCTCAGAGAACCTGCTTCCTCTGTCAAGCCATGCGTCATTGCCTTGGGGGACTGTTACCATAACCGAGCGAGTCAGTCCTCTTGTCTAGCCACAAAAGCTTTTTAATACAAACACTGCTGAACCCTGCTCCTGAGCACGGCAGATGTCTGCAGTCAGCTACTGACTGACTACTGTGTTTGTCTCATGGGCTGGCCAATACTTTTGGTTGACAGTAGATATCTAGGCTATGAAGTAATGCTGCCGAGAAGCATATAGACATGGAGACTGGTACTGTCTCACAGGAGTTCACTAATTCTTTGTAGCACAGTCAGAGACAGCAGACATGAAATCAGCAGTAGGAGCAAGCCCTGGAAGATTTGGTTATGATTAATCTTTCATGGGGGATGAGTGTCTTCCTGTAGCTCCTTTGCTTCTGTGTAGCTTTGATAAAAACTTCATAGACACGTTACAGTGTTTCCCAACAACCTGATAGGCTATTTCCAGCTCTAATAGCTTTAAGCAAAATACCAGGCACCTTATCCAGTTTCCACTCAAATTTCCTTTGGAGCCAAGGAAAGTTTGTCTGAGTAAGAACAAAGAATCTGAGTGTGTTGCTGTCCTCATCCGGGGGCTGTCACCACTGGCACCTGTGAGTGACCATAGTGTCACTGATGGTAGACAGCTAAAGTTCAAAACTCCTCTCTCCTTCCAGCTCAACTGCTTTCCCCATTAGCCCCTGCTCTCGCTAATGTACTGAGCTTTGCATTGCAAGGACATTGTGCAAGCTGGCAGAGCAAACACAGGTTGGTCTGGTGGCAGGTGCGGAGATTTTTGCAGCACCCAACTTACATCAGCAGCCCTCAGGCAGACGTCACTTGATGCTTGTTTCAGCATTGCTCATTAGTACCAAGCCAGATTCCTCTGTCCCCTCTATGTTTCATGTGTATTTTGGTAGCTCCAGAAGGTCCCAGCTAGGGTCCAGGCCCTGCTGCGTTGCAGCAAGGCACATGGCATCAGTCTTTATACTGCAGAGATTACTTTAATTTGTGTTTACTATTTGTGTTTCCACTCACCGCATTTTTCTCAGCTGACTGAGTAGCTTAGTGCCTTTGTTTTGCAGTGGAGCAGTTCAAGTGATATCAACCTTTGCCTGATGGGAACTATCACCACTCCACAGAAGGTATACTGCCATAACTTTTTATGGGGAATGAAAGCCTTGTAACTAAGGTACAGGTATATTTCCATGCAACGGCTTGTGTTCCATCTTGTGAAGAAATTAAAGCTGTCCGACTTATTCCAGTTTCATCTTGTTTCTAAAACTAAGTTATTCACTGTGGCTACTGAAATAATATCACAGGATTTAGCTAACCAAGCGATTTATTAACAGCAAATGCTGAAAGCAATGTATTTCCAGGGAATATATTATGTAACCTATTAATTCATCTTGTAGTTTAAATACTGGGCTTGCTGATGAAATGGAAGCCTCCCTTAGGCAACTTGTGAGCAGACAATAGTGGAAGATCAAATAGATCAATAATTTTCCCAGCCACTGCAGAAAATTATTAGAGACACAGGAAAGGAACAATATTATGTTTTCAGCTGGTTATGTTTGTTTAACTTAGTCATTACACAATTACACTACTATTATACATTTCTATGTTACTATTATACAATTATAGCACTGTAGCACTATTATACTTTGACAAGAACAGAGTGTGCTCTTCTGGCTCCAGCTACCCTCTGAGGCAATTGTAATCCTGAGTACTTTTTACAATCAGGTGACCATGGAAGCAGAGACACCACAGACCTTCTTGCTCCAAATCCAGGCTGTTCCTTAAATATGCTTATTGATGCAAATCAAGAGCTCACAGCTGACTACAGTATCTGCAGCCCCTGTACATGTATCCCACAAAAATAGTGAAAGTGTTGGGAGTAAGCTGTAAGGCTGTTGATACAACTGCACTGATGAAGATCTTGCAGCTCTGCATTATGACACAATTTGTTTTAAAGAAAATGATGAAATGTGGAACTACTCCTTGAAATGACCAACATTGATATTAGGAATAAAAAGCAGAGGATACTTGTTTGACCCAGCTTTTCCCAATTAACTACTCTGCTCCCCTACACCCAATTTCACCTCCCTAAAATCTACTCCTTTTTATATTTTAGTTGTCAGTTTTTGATCAGTGTAGAAGTGCACAGCTATCACCACAGTGCTGTACAGACATCTTGTTTGATGCACTGAGTACAGAGGAGCAAAAAGCCTCTTCCTGCCAGAAGTACCAGAGAAAAAACGAAATAAGTGAATTGCCTCACAGATTAAACACTGTGCCATTATCTACCCAGCAGCTCCTTCCAGGTCTTGCCGACTGCACAGCAGGTTGTGCGGTATTTCACCACAATAAAGGTGGACAAATATATGTAGAGTGACGTATCAAAATTAGGAGTAACATGAAGAAGGCGGAAAATTGAGAAGAGAGGGAAAGGAAGAGTGTGTTTCCAGGCACACTGAAGCTTTTGGGAAAGTTGCTTTTGAACAGTGAGCAAACACTGGTTTATCCTGCTTTGCCCATCTCCATAATCAAATTTTCTTTCTGCTGGGATCCATCTGCAAGTTGGGAGGAACTTCTGAGTTAGACTAACTTTTCAAGTCAGGAGAGGTAGCAGTATGTTCTCAGCATGCTGCATCCTCTTCTGCCTTTTGCCTCATTAGCAACCAAATCTGTTAGAGCACACTGCCTAGGAGACCTCTTTAACTTCTTAATGTATCCATTGCCTTTCATGCAGTATTTCCCATGCTGAAACCATGCCAGAGACATTTCTGAGAAATCTCCATCTGTCGTTTGACATGCCGAATGCCACGAGGTAGCTGAATCCCTTATCCAGTCTGACTTGCCAGTGAGATGACTCTGCAGACAAGATGTGAAACTGTGTGGGCTGGATTTCTCCTGCAGGCACATTTCCGCTGCAAGGAAGTTGCTTTTAGATGAACATGGGTCCGTGAAACGGCAGAGAGTCAGCTCTTACTTGAATCCTTGTCTTTGCACTATCCATGATCTGACTTTGCACTGGGCAGTCTGGTAGCAGATGGCTTTTTCCTCTCAGGGAAAAGTTTCACAAGATGAACTGGAAGAGTTAAAAGTGCCAGCTTTCCCTGGACAGGAACAATTCTTTTTCTTCAGGAGAAAACTGCCTCTCAATACTTAATGCTTGCTTGCCCAACAGCTGGTAGAAGAGGACTCTGAGCCAAAGCAAGGACTTTGGAGTGCTACTACTGGTAATCAGTAGTCATATAATCCCCCAACTATGAGAACAGTGACACACAGCCGCTCTGTATCTTTGAAAGGTGGGTAAGATGTTGTCTTTGAAAGGTGGTACCAAGCAGATGTTAACAGTGATTAGATTATTTGTTCTCTGAAAAAATCACAGCACTGACACAAATTAAACCAGAATTTTGCTTGCCTAACTACAGGTAGACAGGTTTGAAAATGTTGGCCTGGATATTAAAGATTATGTGAGATACAAAAAACACTCAAGATCTGCTGCTATCATGCAGGTGATTTCCAGAAAACCCAAGTGAAAATATAGCCTTGTATCACACATTTTAATATGTCTTATTCTTGCTTTCCCCAGCTGGGTGGTTGTCTCACACAAATGCCAAGAAATGAAGTACAGTACGTACTGTACCTGTAGTTTATACATCTACTATTTGTGCAGATTTTTTCCGGGAGTAGATAATTTTGGCCAGGAATTGGTTGCCAACTAGGAAAGGAGAGAAGGAAAAACAAAATAATGTCCCTTAAGGTGGGTGGTACTAGTAAGCAGAACATTATTGGTCTGTGCAGGCAGCAGGATCTTGGTTGGGTGGTGTCACTAACATCTTCTCTGAGCATGGCAGTAGAGGAGGACTATTATGGGAGCCACAAGACCAGCATGCAATTAGGGTTAGGTAAAGGGATTGAGTAATCCTGCCATGGTTGCTGTTATATAACTTGTAAGGCTGTGCCCAGGGAAGAGAGATGTAATTTAATACTACAGCAGCAACTCTTAACACTGTGACTGCCAAGGGTCAATTGCTATTGCCATTCCCATTAAAAACCTCAGTTTGCAGCTAATTTAGAACCCAGACAATTTAATTCACAGCAGGCTAAAGCTTGGCATACACACTATTTTTTTTTCCACTTTGAAATCTTAAATTAATTAGATGGCAATAAAAATTGAATATAATTATAACTATTGTTATCATTAATTTAGACCCAGATCATTCAAAACAGTGAAAGGAATTTGATGGTTTTAGACTTATATTTCCTTCACTTAACACAGGTTCAATTTGTATCTCAAAGCATACATTAAGTCAGTGACTGTATTGGAAGCCTTTTCCTTTGCAGTCTGTGTACTCTTCTGCTTAATATACATTAAATTTACATCTCATTAATTTATATTTAATCTGATACATTAGTTCTGGTTCTCAATACCCAATAATGGAACATATGGAAGAAGCACTAAATTGTTTTATAAGACCAATTTTTTTCTTTCTTGTTCTACAGAGCATTTTCCATTCAGGTTATTTTATTAGCAGTGTTAACCATTACTTTGCAGCAAGATCTTTCATTTTTTAACTGTTATTTACCTAGAGGGTTTTGCTATAGTGCCACTCAATTGTAAAAATTCTAAGTACATGGTAAGACTTAATTTGAGCCTCAACTGAATTTCTGTTTATAATGCATTCTTGTTATAAATTACTTCACTACTTTATCATTTACCTTTGTGGCATCTAGCCAATGGTAAAAATAGCAACTTTCCTGAGCTTGGCAATCTTGTGTAAAGCAAAAAAATCCCCAACACACAACAGAAGTTTTGATTAAGATGACAGAACTGGATACAATAGATAATGACTTAATTCAGACAGGTTACACCCAGCCTATGGTCCTGAGCAAAGCTACACAGTCTCAGGTGAGGTCTACAGGGTGGTGCGCTCCACAGTTCATCCCCAAAGGAAGGCTGTGGTATTTTGTGGGCGTATAACACATCCCTCATGGTAACAGATCATCTGTCTACCAGAGTGTAACACCATGGGAGCTGGAAGCCAAAGTTTTAACCTATTTCTACCCCCTTTGCATCATTTGGAAAGATCAGGTAGTCAAGGCATAGCCTAAGGGACGCTTTGTGCTACTCTTCTCAAAATAGCCATGAACACGGACACAGAACATAGAGACCAAAGGCATGGCTCACTAATCTTTTTTTTTTTGCTAATCTATGGAACTGCAAGGAGAACACTTGAAAAACACGGAAATGCAAAAATTCATCGGTCTACCACAAAGAAGTTAGACTTTTCTCCCTTTTCTCAGATAGCCTCATTAGGTTCAGCAGCAGGTTGTTCAGGAGACATATGGAGTAGGACCATAGTCTCTCTATGGCAGCGGTTCCCAGGTGGGCTTGTAAATTAGAGATCATAATTGTACATACGATGTTTCAGCTCAGTTGGGGTGGCTAATTTTATTCTCAATGTTAGCTCTTATCCTTTATTAAAAACAAAATGAGCTTTGTAAACATGACTGTTGAACATCACAGTATGCAGGGGAAAATTATGTGATGCTGGAGGGTTATCCCAAATCAGATTATGGAGGTTTCATTTTATATGAGTTGCATAAATTTTTAACCATTATCTTCACAAAAAAAATAAAAAAAATTAAAGGCTTATTTAAAGGCTCATTTTCCTTTCAAATGTACTTCTGTAACAGTGTTCTATTATATCCCTCCATGCCTTTCCAAAATGTTTTATTAATCAAATCTTTCTTTAACTGCTGTCCATGTTTACATTTAATATTCTGTGAATTTACAGAAAAAGGAAAGCCAGACACTCATAACATAAGAAACAGGCTTTGAGTGCTAGGTGGCAAATAGCAAGGGGAGAAGTAAAGTGAAGAAAGTTAGTCAAAACCTGTTGTAATCATTTGGCCCCACGAGATATTTAATTTGTTTTTTGTTCTTATTCCAATGTATTATAACATTATTGGAGTTGACTTCGTAGGTCATGTGTCACCAAGACACTACGTATTTTATTTAGCATTATGGGTTTCAAACCTGCCAGAGAGTCAATATTTATCAGGGACACTCCATTTAATATTTTTGTTTTCTAGATAGCTCAGTACAAACTCTAAAATTGAGAACTTAGTCAGTGGTCCACTCAGTGCACCTCTCTCTGTAACTGCTGGCTGCCCAAATCAAGACAGAAATGGAGTCTTACTAACTTACTATTAAATCTTGTGATTTTTGCAGTTCTTGGACTACCCATGACCAAATTCAAGTTTTGGTGGTGGTTCTGGTGCTATTTGGGGACTTTCAATTGAGGAGATGAAGAATTTGCATGTGCTTTTTAGTATGTATTATTAAGAAACAAACTGAAAGCTATTCCATCTGTTTCATGACTTTAATCAGGTGCATTCTATGTATTTGCTCAGTCACAGAAAAATCAATGGTACTTTCTTTTAAATCTACCACAATTTTGAAATAATTTATTTTTAGGGGTAGCAAAATCTTTTTAGAAAGAACAAGAATCTAAATTCAGCACCACTCTGATTTGCATTTGTCTTGGTTTTCATTAGCTGTTCCATTTCTTGGTTTTAAGTTGCATTAAAAATGCCAGAAAAGGCTAAGATAGAACCTAGTTCTGAGATTTCCAAGTGACCAGATGGATGAACTAGAAATCTCACCACAATGCCTGTCCATTGCCCAACGAATTTTGCAGACTACCTCTTGCCAATACTTGCCCAAACCCAGCTGAAATTCCACCTGAAATCTTTGAAGTACATCTGAAAAAAGTAATTAAAAAGAGTGACTTGTTAATCACCCATTAACTCACACGTAACTACTTGAAACCTTATATTGTCACTTGGCTGAATGGTCAACAGGCCTGTTTTCATTTTCCTTGACATTAATGTTTTGACATTTGGGATTCTCAGAACCCAACATCAAGATCTAAATTTAAATAACTGCTTTTTTTTTTTTTCCTCATGGTGAAAACAGTCATGTATTTTGACTTCATGACGTTCAGACTTAAAAACATTCAAATTTCAGCAACTGCATGTCAGATTTATCTTGGATTGTGCAATGGCAGAACAGCAAGGGCTTTTAAGAAATGGATGCAGCACAGAAGCATGGGAAGCAAAGCCAGTATGGAATTCCCCTGATCCAACCCTTTTGTTGATGATTTCTTTTAGTGACCAGCTGCCCAAGAAGAGAGAGAGCCATTGTTATGAAGAGCCATAAGTTTCAAGAGCTCTTTCTTTTTGGCTTTGTTTTTAATAGGTGTTATCTGATACCACTCAAATATAAGAGGCAAGGGCTGGAAAAGAGGATATAAGGATGAGTCATCAGGCAAACGTGCCAGCCTTCCTGCCGATCAGAAGAATTCCTCTGAGGTCAGCCACAGAAACCCTCATCTGTATCAACAGCCCAAGAGCACATGAAAAGGGCACAGGAAGGACCTGCAAATTGCAAATGGTTCCTTTTGAGACCTGTCAATACCTTCTCACATGAAACACCGCGTAGAAAGGAATCCACAACTGGTGACAGCAGTTGTTAGAGGCAGCATCTTCCATACAAAGTGTTGAAGAGAGCAGGAATGCTAAGCAGATGTGATGGTGGTTTTCAAAATATGGGAAGTTATACAAAAAGTGTGTGGGCTCTCATATGTAGACTTTTTCATAATACAAGAAAGATGGTGTGCTGATGAAATCGAAAGGCAGCAGATGTGAAAAAATTTGATATATTTTCAGAGTTCCTGATTAACTCGAGGAACTCACTGTCACTGCACATCACTGAGGTCAACAGCTTAAACCCAGGCAAATTAGAAAAAAAGTGAAAATCCTGGTAGCTACTTTTGTGTCTAGCTCCCAAGGAGTCCTCATTCTGCAGAATGCATCTGCTCCGCTTAGTGTTTGAACAGCAAATTAGTTAAGGTGTTCCTTGTAATGTAAGTAAGCAAGGTCATGTTTGCAGAATGGGATCTTCAAGTAGGATTAAAAACTCACTTTGAAAGTTGTTATAAAAACGGCAAAATTATCTGTGACGACTGTTTTCAACACTTGGCTATCAAACATTCATTGGACATAGCTGTTGGAAATGTTATTCTGATTTCCTAGGGCAGCCCTTGTCTTCCTATGCTGTTGGATTTCAGGTAGAGGAGGAGCGCTTCTGCTGCTCTTTGCATGACTCTAGATTAACAGGCTGGATAACTGCACAGACATTTTCTAAAATCTGAATAAAAAACAAGAGCTGAAATCTATGTTTAATGTTCCAGCTGTCTGCAGATTGAAGAATAAAGTAAAAATTTAAATGAGCTCACCAGAAGTAATGAAGTCTGGCTGAAAACCAGCTGGGCAAGAACGGAGTTTAAAATCTGGAGTTACTCTGAGTACTGAATCTGATTCCAGTAAAGCTTTAGTAAGATTCCAGCAAAAATCCAATTTCCCTGTTGTTGTTTTCTCTGGGAACTACTTTTTAAAACCAGCTGTATCTATGCCATCCCTTCCAGAAAATGGTTTGAAGTGGATATAAATGAGGATAAGATTTTTACTACCATTTTCCCTTTTGAATGTCCTGATAATTGGTGCAAGCTTTATGAACACAAGAAAGAATTGATTCTCCTGCCCCAATTGTTTTTATTTACCTAAAAACCAAGCACTGGTGTCTAAAAATCCATCTAAATATAACACCCGGCTACAGAACAGAAAAACAGGGGGTTGTGTTCCAGTCAAATCTGGGCCTCCGGATCCCGTTGAGTAGGCACCCTAAGATTAGGCACATGTTTCTTTGAGACGCTGTTTATTGCTGAAACTTCCCATTGGAGGCCCTTGCTCCATCAGAAGGACCTTTACTAGTTGTAAAAGGAGCTGATAGCAGAGATCCATCCAAAGCCAGTAACACTGAACGATACTAGAACAGACACAGAAGGAGCACAGGTGCTGACTTACATGAAATTTTTGGCATTGCTCTAAAATGAAGGATACAGATGAATAAACAGGTGAGTTCTACACAGTTAATCTGAATTTATGTACCAGAATAACTTGACTAGGACAAAGCTGAATGTCAAATCCACACTGTACCCAAAATATTCAGATACATCAGAGGTACTTAAAAACATACTGTATGTGAACTCCCAGATTTACCTATGCAGAAGAGAAAGTTCTTTGTAATTTGATGCAACAGACACTTCTGTGAAGTGGATCCCTGAGCTAAGACTGAGCAACAAATTGGTCTCAAAAAGGTCCCATTCATTTTTAGTGCCCACAGTTTATGAAACTGCAAGGAAATACCCCCCAATAACCAGTATATTGTTCAGTAGCGACTGCAGGGTGATATGAAGCGTTCCAATAAATAGTGAAAATGTTGGCAGACATAATAGAATAGAATAGAATAGAATAGAATAGAATAGAATAGAATAGAATAGAATAGAATCATTAAGGTTGGAAGTGACCTCAAGGATCATCTAGTCCAACCATCCCCCCACCACCTATTACTCACTAAACCACGTCCTTAAGTACCACATCCAATCTTTCTTTAAACACCCACAGGGACGGTGACTCCACCACCTCCCTGGGCAACCCGTTCCAATGCCCGACCACCCTTTTCGAGAAGAATTTTCTCCTAATCTCCAACCTGAACCTTCCCTGGTGCAATTTGCAGCCATTTCTCCTTGTCCTGTCACTAGTTATCTGTGAGAAGAGGCCGACCCCCAGCTCACCACAACTTCCTTTCAGGTAGTTGTAGAGGGCAATAAGGTCTGCTTTGAGCCTCCTCTTCTCCAGACTAAACAAGCCCAGTTCCTTCATAAAAGCTCATTAAACAGAAAAGCAAGAAAAGAAGAGTAAAAGTCATCTTTTTAATGTTGTGATCTCAGAGTCAAGGGATCAGTGCAATAAAACTTTCAGTAATAACAACGAATGAAATGTTAGTGAAAAACCATTTGACATGTTGTAGGTCAAATGGCAAAGCCAATACAGAGCACAGGAAAAGAAACGCCCAACCTGTGACATTAGAAGAATGTTATTACAGTTTGTAAAGCAAGAACAAAGAAGAGGTGGAATAAATTAGCCACACTGGAAGGGAAGAAAAGCCTATAGAGCAAATGGCTTTGAAATATGGAATTATTGTGACTGTCACCAAGTCAAAGAAAAGGTGACATGGAGTAGTTGCATAGCCAGTGCAGCAGTGGGAGTTGTCCTGAAAGAACAGTCAGATATGAGCTGACTAGAGAATTCGTTCTGTTCCAAACTAAATGGAAGCTTAGTACAACATAAAAGACTATGAAAATGAAGCCCTTTTGATAAATAACCAGTGCATGTTGTTGGTAGATTAGACCATATGCTCACATGAAGGAAAAACATTGACCAGAACTATTTAAATTGCTACCATTACATCAGCCCCAAATTATAAGAATAGCAGAGAACTCTTTATAGATAAAGTCATTCTTAATTCAGCAGAAGGAAAATGGATTGCACAAAAAAAAAAATGTTGTTGCAACAGAAAACAGGCTTTTATTGCCCCCCTCCAGGTCTTGGGATATTGGCAAGGACTTAGTGAATGCAATCATGGAACAAAAATGCAAGCAATATGTTTGCCAGGAAGCATCCCATTGACATTGTTACCAAATTTGGAGATGGCCTTGGAGCAAGAGTTGGAAAATTGAAAATAAATAAAAAGGAAACATCATTCTTAAAAAGACAATATCTGAAAATACGCAACTCATTAGAGCCATTGAAAAAACTCAGAACATCGCAAGATCGCCACAAAACATGAGAAAGCGAAGGCTTCTTTTAACACATATACTTCAATATTTTAGAGAAAGAGATGCTGTTTTAGGCAAAGAGGCAGTGACAGGACAAAAATCAAATGATGCTACATTTAAATACAGCAAAGAGATTGATTTTTGTCACATTTTCCACTGAGAAGTGAAACAGATTTGGAATTAAAAGTCAAAAAATGGGCCATTTAAAAAAAAACAACTAGTTTTCACATCCATTTTATATTTCTTTTTTTCATAAAATAGCCAATGACATTTTAAACATTATTTTTCCTTTAAAAATTTTAATAACTTTTAGATATTATTTATTGAAAGGTAGTTTTAATCTTGAAAAAATAATTTTTGGCTGGGCAAAATGTAAAAGAATTTTGGAGATAATTTCAGGAGCTATGTAGACAAATATTTCATACAATATTACAGGGAAGTAAAACGGGTCATTTAAGCAGTTGGAAATTGGGAACAACTTTAAAACTGCTATTTTCCATGAAATATTCAAGGAGCTCCAGCATACAAACAAGAGTTGCATTCTGTTCTCAAAACATAGTTTCACTAAGTCAAATCATCACTCTGTGATGACTTCTGCTTCCACCTCTTGTTTGCAGTCTCAATATGGATCATATGCTCTGAGACCGGGTTTGAGCCTTATGAAATTACACGTCTGTCACAGAAAACCTTGAACATTAAGTGCAATCTAAAAACACTAGAGCAAAAGAGAGTGATAAAAACACTTTTTAACGTGTACATCTTCCATATGCTAAATGCCAGGTGTGCAATGACAAACATGAAATTTTCCATTGGCTAGCACTGTACTGCAATTGCCATCATGACAAATTTCTGAAAACCCTGTAAAATATGTAGAAAACAGGCAGTGTAGACACTTCCCTTTGTGAAAAGCAGATGTGTTTCTCACAACGGGCATCGCGGAAACATCAGACACCTAGTCATGAAGTGGAATTTCTTCAGGATTTATTAAGGCAACTGGAAAGAAGTAGCTTTTAGAGTAGGATGTCAGGGTGGGCAGCAAGATAAGAGCACAGGAGAAAATAGGCATTTCACTGAATTTTCTGCAGGGCACCTGTGCAGAAAACAATTTGAGGAGCATGAACCTCAGGATAGCAAGACGCAAGAGGCTGGGTGCTGCTTTCTTCATTGCCAGTGAGGGAACAGAAAATAGCCAAAAGCAATTGAAAATACTTATGTTAATACACAGCAAACCCAGAGAGCTTTTCGTAGTCTAGTATTTATCTAAAGCATAACCCCACGTGCTTTGTCATTTTGGCTTCTCTGCCAAGTTTAGCTGAAGCCAGTCCAGAAAAGACAGGGAAGCTCATATCTAGTACTTCTAGCTGTCTTTCTTGAAGATGAAAGAACAAAAGAATAGTGTCCTGTCATCAGGAAAGGCTTTTTTATTTATAGACTTGTTTGTTTGTTCCATAGGTGTTACTCATGTGTAGTCATATCTCATCAACAGAAAAAAACATGGGGGGAAAAAAAAAAAGGACTCTTACTGAAGGAAATAATATTTTTTCCCTCTCAGCAGGTGATTTTCTCTGAGGTCAGCCAGGTATGTGGGACTTTTTGTTTTTCCCACAGTACTGTGATTTGCTTCCCGTTGACAGGAAATGTTAACTTTTCTAGCAGGAATATCACTTGCTTTGGAAATTGTAATACAACCAATGTCCTGAATCAGATTTTTTTTGAACTGGTGTAAATCTGGAATAATCCTAGAAATAGAAGGCTGAAAAAAATTTACAGAGGCAAACATATTTGCTACAATTTGGAAGTCTCACCTCATAATTTGTTAATTATGTGTGGTAGTTATGCCACGTGCAGTAACCTGAGATATAAGTCAAGAACAAATAGTACTTTTTCAAGAGCCAATAGTGCTTTTAAAAACCTGCATAAGGACTTAGTGTAGTAAACTTGATGGTAGAGATGCTCTAAAATATTCACCACCTCCATAAACTAAATGCATATTTTACATGCAGGTTCTACAAATATCAGTAAGTAATCGTGTTCGAATGAAGGGAACAAAATACTAGTACTAGATTTATGAGGATTTAATAAAGAATGTGTGGCGTAGAAAGTTGGTGCTTTTCCAGAGCCAGCCAGCTACCATGTGTCCTTGAGGTGTGTCTAACCAGCAACATTTATAAGAAAAGCTACAGTCTCATCCTCAAGAATTTAGAGGGAATGTGTCAAGAAAATTTCTCAGGTGTTCCAGACACGCAATACTCTGAAAAGATCTTTCCTGTTGGTCTGGAAACACAAACAGGAAGGTATTTATGAGAGAATGGGATAGCTGCTGGTTTGTTTTTTTTAAAATTCTCTTTACTGCACATGTCCAGTTTCCAATGTGTGAAGCCAGCAGCAGACAATAGAGGAGCTACCTTACTCTGCAGAAACACAAATGAAAGATCCCAGGTGCTAAAATGGACATAATGGAAACCAGAAACATTCACGTTCCCAGATGTGGTACTTTCTCTAGCAGAGATGGCATCTCCACCAGAGCAAACAGATCAATCATAAAAACAAGGCCTCTCTTTAAGTTGCTACACCTGGTGGTCATATATTTTCTTCCACACATTCTGCTGGTCAGTATTTTCATTCCACACAGTCATTATTTTCATCACACACTGCAGGTTTTTTCCAAGGTGGCTAGGCAAGGTGTTATTTGGGACACATTATTGTACATTTTAGACTAACACGTTTGACATGTTTTTCATTAGTCATTGGAAAAGATCAGTAAAGATCAGTAATTTAGAAAGCATGTTTTTGCTGTGAAAATAAAAGAAGATACCCTATGCACAGGAAAAGCACGTTCAAAACTTTGCCTTGGATTTCTCCACACTACCTTGAAGACCCCTCTCTCAGATGCTTTTACCCCTCATTGAGCCTCCGTGGAGGCCCCTATTCTCCCTTTGTCCTTGCTGTAAGCAAGGTAGCTTTTCTCTGCAAGTTCCCAGCAGCTGACTTATTTTTTGGCACAATTCCTGCTACTGATTTCACTCAACAGCTATTCTGCACGTTGGTTGCAGACACAATGGGCACGCCTCAAGTGAATTTAAATTTGTAATGGTTCCTGAAGCACCTGGGGCTTAATTGGTTCCCTATTTGAAACCCTCAAGAGGACAGAGCACATTACCAATCACCTCAAGATGTCCATTGCTCTGATCCTCAGCCTAGGACTGGACAAATCTTCTGTGTGAAGCTCTCCTGAATAGAAAGACAGTTTTCTATGGAAGGTGAGCACACAAAACCCAAGGAACATATTGCTACAGTCATTGATTTCTTTGAGATATAAGAAAAAATTTTCTCCTGTATCTGTACAGTTCTCAACATCCTGGTAGCTTTATGGGATTTTTTTTCCTTTTTGTGGACTGTAGTCTACAGAGAGAATTTAATATAATGCTTTCAGTTTTTTTCTAACTAAAACAAAATACTGAAGCAGCCCTTTCTCCATTCTCTCTCACTCAAAAGTTTGTTGGTTTTTTTTTGGGTTTTGGTTGTTTGTTTTTTTTTAATTTAAATGCCAAGGTGAACGTGTTTAAGATTAGGTTATTTTGTTGATGTCATTAGTTGACTATTACTTCATTTTGTCTATAATCCCTGTCCAATTTGCTTCTGTCCCAACTGTGCTCACCGTTCAGACACTCAGTGAAGACTTCTCAGCCAACACAAGCAGAGTGTGCAGGTTCATGTTTAATATGCTTGCCCTGGTCTGCTTCTCATTACCCAGGAGAAGTAGCTCAGGATAACTGCTCTGTGATGCATCCCAACAGGAGCGGGCTATATATTTGTGCTTCAGCTCATGATGTGAATTTCACCATTTTAAATATATTGTGCTAATATTCATTCCCTGACGATATGTTGCGTTGCCCTCCAAGGTTTCAAACTACTGTAGTATTAGATTGTTCAAAATTACATAAAGTTCCTATTTCCAGATGGTTTTGGGGTTTTTTATATATTTAATGTAATTAGCACAAAGAAAAAGAGTGAAAATACACCTCTGGAGAGTTTAGCGCAGTTACACCAGAGATTAATTTAGGCCTAATTCCTCCAGAGAAAACTGGTGTTGAGCAGACAAAGAGTGTGCTCCATGTACAAATCTTTGATGTTTTACTGCACAGTCACCTATATGGTTCAGAATGTAATTCCTCTTTAAAGAATAACACCAAATTCTATTCTGTTTTATGGAAAAGGTGAGGTTTTTGCAAAACATTCCTGAAATCCAGAGATATTAGTGGAAAATGAGCCATTTAAACATTTGTGTAGCAGTCATGCATATGCAATACATATGCAGAAAATACCATGCATATATTCTGAGAGAGACGGATTGTGTTTTCTGCTTTAAAAGAATCTCTCTGATATTTCTGATGTGCCAGGATGTGTTGCTATTTTCTGATGAGGAAGGAAAAGTAGTAAATGGATGCAATGCCCTTCTCCTAACTGTCAATCCCATTTATTTTGTGCATGAGGTAGAAAGAAACCTGTTTTCAGAAACTGATAACAGCTTTGGAATAGAGTTCAGCTGCTAGTCATGCTTACCAGCTGAAAAGAATTTTCAGTCCATTTGGTACAACAATAATGGTCAAAGTTAGGGAACCATTTTTCTCCCTCCTAAATATGTCCTAGCACCAGCATGATTTTAACAAGACAGCTCTTCGTTTTTAGTTCTTTCACTCATTCCTTGGGTTTGTTGCCAAGAGCAACACAAAGAATGCACCAGGGTGTCATAATAATCCTCCATTAAATCCCTAGTATTTAAATTTTAATGCTATAATTCAACAGCTGACAAAAGCCCATTGAGCAGGTCTAAGGAGAGGAAAAGAGCTGGTCCCATTTTCTCAGGGGGTGATGCTATAGCAACATGGAATGAATTTGGGGTCAGGGAACAAGCTGTCTCCAAGCTTTGTTTGCATTTCCTGGCTAAAAGTAGAATCTGGTGTTATAAATTTTACCAAAATAAGTGGTTATTTGGAGCTGCATGAAGATCATTCGCTCTGTAAAAACCTTTGCCTTGTAAAAAAAGGAGCGGAGACAACAAAACCAGCAGCCAGAAAGACAACAAACTAGCAGACTATTTTAGAAAGTGCCAGCCTAAGAATTATTTCACAGTCCCTCTTCCTTCTCCAGTTTCCCTACCTTTCAGTGCAAACCCTGCACCAGAACTTGAAATGATGCAACACACTAAGTCCATTTTAAAAGAATAACACAAAGACAGCAAAGTCAATAACGGCGGAACAGAGACCTCTTATAATCATCAAAGACCTCGGGAAAGTCTGGTATGTCATTTGTTATGCTTAGCTGTCCCCACACTGAAGGCTTTTGTGCTCTGGGGAATGTTGTTTGGTGGAGACAAATGAATACACCTGGAAGACAATTGTCCATTGTGCGGAAGGCTGCTCCTCGGCGCCCCGCTGCTCTCCCCTCCCAACGCCCTCCTCTTTGCTCAGTGCCCAAGTCGCCGTGCAACTGTTTTCAGAGTTGGTTTTAGTGGGGATTAGAGGTCAGAGTGCCTGTAGGTAATACAGTATATTGGCAATTTCTATGTTTTTCACTGTACTGTGAAGTAAAGAAGAGGGCTGATGCGTTCTTCTTCTTGTTTAAAATAATCAGAGTCATTAGATAATACTGATATAATGAGATATAAAAGACTAGAAATAATGAGATATTCCCTGTGGAGATACAGATTTTGTCACTGAAGAAAACCATCAGTGTTTTACTGTGTTCAAGATCATTGAGCTTCTTTCTCTATTTTCCCACTTTGAATGCCACTGCTATCACCCAGCTAGGTCCCTGGCTGCTCCACCGCTGGAGCCTGGCACAAGGACCTCTCAGGTCTGGCACTTCTGGTTCAGGCTGTGAGGTGAAGGACACGTCAGCACAAGGAGCGCGGGTGTTAACGGCCTAATACAAGGTGGGTGGAGCGTGTTTGGTAGGTGAAGTGATGCAGCCGGGATGGATGTAGGAGGAACTGCTGTGACAGCAGGGTGGAGAAGTGAGACAGATGATTCTGAGGCCTTTGAGAGGTATGTGTATAGGAAAGAGCAGGACGAGTAGGAGCCGGCAGAGCTGCGGCCCCTCTTGCAGCTGGCATGTCTGGCAGCTGCTTGGTCCGGTGGTGGTGGAGTACAAGATACCTGGAGTAGTGGAGAGGCTGCCTTGAACCACAGTTCCTGCACACCTTAATGATGGGGTGGCATTTTCTGTCTTCTGTGCAGACCCATCTGACAGGCGTTTTGTGCACAGAGTTAGGAAGCCTTCTTCCTCCCACCCTGCTCCTCCAGAGCTCAGTAGCAAAGGCTTTCTACAGGAAAGAAAAACAGGGCTGTGTAACACCTTCCTCTGTGATTCCCAGCCTTTCTTCCTGCATGCTTCCAGATGGGGGAAGCCACTGAGGAGTCAGTGAACACCTCTCTTCAGCATACCTCTGTGACAAAGCAGTATCTCTCTTATTTTGTTTGTCAACAAATTCATTGCAACAAATGACTGTTTCTCCAAGCCTGCATTTCAGACTTACATAGGCCAAACTTGCATTGCAGGTGCTCCATGCGATGCAGGCTGTCCATATACCGCTTTTTTTGGAAGTAGTACATCCATTTCTGATCTGCACAGTGTACACATTCATTTTCTGTCCACTATTACACCAATATTACTAAGCTGCTTCTTCAGTCATTTAAAAGCAGAGCACCTTGTGCCTGCAATTCTTTCCCATGTCTGTGAATTGCTTTCTAGTTTGGTTTTGCTGTATCTAAGATGAACAGATTTTATGAAAATCCATTCTTTCACCCTATAAAGAACTGTGTTTCAATAGAAAAGCTGTGAGCACTGGAGCCCCACTCCAAAAGAGTTCAGCTCACTTGACTTCAGGGTCTTTAGAGCAGGAATGATTCCTGTCAGCCTGCTAGATCTAAAAAGGAAGCAGTTCATGTGCAAACAGCTTTCCATCATTATCCTGGGAAGAATCCCACTGGGAGAATAAAGAGTAGCCATAGGAGAAAATTTTTGCAGTAATGGCATGTCATTCCCTTGACTCTCTGCTGAAGTGTTCACTTCTGTTATAGCTCAGGCAAGAAATATGACATCTTATTGTCTGAGATTTCCAGGCAAGCATTCCTGAATGGGGTGCAGTTCTCATTGGGTAATAATCTATGGGACTACCCAAGAGAAAACAAGAAGTATCACTGTCATAACGTTAAAGCCCGGCAAGCTCTAAGCCTTGAAGATCCTTTGTTATATATTTTTCTATTTAATGCCCTTTGTGTGACTGAACTGACCTACATACAGAGCTTATTGGATTTATATATTAGCCTCACCAATTCTGATAATTCCAAGCAATGAAGAATGCAGATTTTTGGAAGGTTTGCCAAGGTTCTGGAGCATCTTTTGTATTCTGGAATTGTAGACTCTGTGGATAAAATGGAAGTCTCTCAGTTTGAATTAAGGAGTTCTTGATCTTTTGCAGCAATCATCTGTTGCTCTGAAATTACCCCATTGCAGTAAAAATGCTGCCGCAGTGTAACTGAACTGATGGTCTCCTCTGGTAGCAAAGTTTATAGGTATGCACGTATGGCACTACCTGGGATTTGCTCCAAGGCAATTCTTCACTGAAGAGCATTTCACTATGTCAGTGCAGATGCTGGTCTGCCAGTCTTGGTGCACATTGAGGTGCTTGAAGGGCGGCGTGCTCAGGCCTCCAGCATGCCAAACACACATGTAAAGTACATGCTGAAAATGCCAGCAATCATCCTTTATAAAAATGCTGCTTGAAGACTTCCTTATTTTACAGCACTGCTGTTGGCAATAGGTTGTAGAATCAGCAAATGCACAATAAACCAGACATACATGTTTTGGAGAAGGAGATTTGAAACTGAAACAGAATGGACCATGATGAATCAACACTGAAAACAGGGCTCACTGCATTTATGTCACTGGGTGTGTCTATTAATGGCTTTAAACTAAAAGTGGATAGATTTAGATTGGATGTTAGGAAGAAATTCTTTACCGAACAGGTTGCCCAGAGAAGCTGTGGCTGACCCCTCCCTAGCAGTGTTCAAGGCCAGGTTGGATGGGGCTTTAGGCAACGTGATCTAGTGGAGGGTGTCCCTGCCCATGGCGGGGGGGTTGGAACTAGATGGGCTTTGAGGTGCTTTCAAACCGAAACCATTCTATGATTCTACGATTCTATGCTTTTTTTGTGCACCAGGATTTGTTCTGGGAAGACACGCATCAGCCTCAGTCTAAAGGCACCTAATTTTGTCAGTACAATATTAGACTCATGCTAAGCTGTAGCGGCAGAGCTGAGCTCTGAAACTGTATTGGCTGGTTTCCATTACCTCCACTTCCAGGGTGTGTAGGGTACAAATATCCTTTCAAGCTAAAGACAAGTCTGCTCCTCACTGTCTGTGGAAGTCCTTTTCCCACCCCATGTTAGTTTGGTGTAAATCCTGTATATTAATTTTAGTTCTGTTTAAGATCTGCTTAATTGTGTTTGATTGTCTATAAGACTCCTTTACACTTTTTTAAAGGTATCAGGATTTGGCTAGGGTAACAAAGTGGCCATAGCTGTAAAAATTTTTTCTGTGGCTTTACCCAAGAAATTTTATCAAATAATTCACTGTGAGAATTTAAAAGAGAAATAAAAAGACCTGTTAGAACTAATCAAAAATATGTAGAAGCACCTCTTTCTCAATAGTATTTATAATTTCAGCTGTAAAAGAACAGTGAGCCCAGTGTCACAGATCAGTACCTCATGTGCAGGTACATTAATAAGAACACACTAAAAATGGAGAAGTAGAAGCCATAAGACAGTTCCTGGCCTAATGCTCTGTCATACAGAAGGCTGGCATTAGGACTCAGGGTTACTGTGACTGCAACACTGCTGATTTCTGTAAATGACAAAGTCCAAGTGCTATAAAGTCTGGAGCTGTTGTACTAGAACTCAAAGGAAAAAATAATTTTCTTTGAACATTTTATTTTGTGCTTGCATACAGCTTCAGAAGAAAATTATGCATTTCTGAAACATTTCCTAAAATCCTATCACGGATCCATGACGGATCCAGTCTTTGGCTGCCCATATGATGTGTTAGCTCTGAGTCTAACTATTCCCAAAGGTGTTCCCATAAAAATAACTGATTTCCCTTTTTGAAAGACCCAATTTATTGAAAACAAAACAGGTCATAGGGAAGACAATGGATGGTATACATATAAAGAATATGGTGCCCAGAATGAGATCAGCATTGGAGTTCACAGTCAACGGCTCTCAGAATCTACCTAAGTGGCTTCCTTCAAGTTTTCTACGGTCAACTGCGTATGGTTATCAGAGAAAGGAATCCTCTTGCTAACAAATGCCAATCAGAATCAAGTCTGTGGTCACAAATATATCCTTGTGCTTTCTCTTATTTCCTATTTCCATGACAAGCAGACTTACTTCATTGGGCAGACAAGTGTGAAAATCTAGCTGGGAGGCAGAAAGAGTCCTCCTTCACACTGAAGGTGGTGCTGAAGCATGTGGATGTTCCTGAAGAAAGACTAAAGACAGACCATTTCCTTGTAAATTCATGTGAGAGTGGCTTTGTGCTCTGATCCTCTCCAGATTCCCATGAAGAAATCTGACCGAGTCTAGCTAATGAAGATCACAAGTTATTAATCATCTCTTTCTGAGTTTGTGAAAGCGAGGAGGCTGGTGAGATTAAAGGCAGATTTACCTAGGGACATATAATCAATAAGCTTGTGGTGCTACTTTTCTCAAGAAGCTTGACCTCATCTTTACCATGTGGACTAGCTGAGAAAAGTCCATAGTGAGAGTGATTTGGAGTCTTTTAAAAATACCAAAAGTAAAAGGTTGGAAATTCATAGTCATTTAGCTTACAGAACAGAAGATTGAGAGGAGACATGATAAAAATCTTCAAACAAATCACAGGTTATTGCAGAGAGGAAGGGGATATTCAGTTCTCCAAGACATTGCTAGGCTGAAAAAATAATCTGTGACTTCAAATGCAGCAAGGGTGTCCATGTGGGAGATACACTGAGTATACTTATAGTATGGGTAATGAGGGACTAAACCAGATTATCTGGGAAGTCTTGAGAATCTCCATCAATAGAGGTCTTAGAAAACATAATACTCAAACATTTGCCAAGTAGGACATAGGCAAAGCTGATGCTGCCTTGAGAGGCTGGACCAGGAGATTTCTCTTCCTATAATTCTGTGGTGTTTTGGGTTTTTTTAATCTTACCACTGAATGGGGTTTTATGTGGTCTGCATTGTTTAATGGCAGGGATGTAGCTTAGAGTGTCTCATGCTTTTACTCAAACACCAGAGCCTTTGTCTAAAAATTTTCTTACTATCCTTCTGTTTTAACTCAGTTCCCCCGGCTTAAGGCTAGAAACAACTTTACTGTACTTTC
This sequence comes from Psophia crepitans, assembly GCA_013399095.1. Lineage (NCBI taxonomy): Eukaryota > Metazoa > Chordata > Aves > Gruiformes > Psophiidae > Psophia > Psophia crepitans. The sequence goes on along the minus strand of VWZZ01005122.1, from coordinate 6,440 downwards.
ACCATCTTAGTGGTTACATAAGTTTTTACATTTAAGGAATAAATTTGGGACCTCCCCGTAGCCTGTGGATGTGAAATACATAATCCTGATCCACTTCCTAAGCCATCAGAGACCATTTTTCACTGGAAATATGTACATATTTTTCCCAACTAGAGATGAATGATGGCAAAGGCGTAGGGTATAAGATATCTCAAAGAGAACAAGAAGCATATTGCCCTTTTTTTTTCAGTTCGTTTGTTGGTGGCAACTGTGGCCAGTTAAACGTCTCCTGATGTTACTTTTCTGTTAAGGGAAAGAAAAGTTATTTCCCGTGATCAAATCAACAGATGTGAGTTGTACCCTGGAAACTGAACCTCAGGTCAAAGTACTTGAGAGTAAGCAGTACAAAACTTCAATCAAGAACAATCCCTGCTTCAACAAAGCTGGCATTTTTTTCCTCAGTAAATTTCTGTGAGGAAGATAAGAAGTTTTTGCAGTTAAGTATTGCTATGTGTTTGGATGAGCACAGCCATGTTAATGAAGGCTGATTTGGTTCCCTGTGCACTGCGAAGGGCAATCATGGACTTAAATCACTTCTAACAATGCTTCAGTGTGGCTACAGAAAGTGCTCCCATATTTCCATCTGGGAAATCCTGAACTGGAATAGATGCATGTATGCACTGCACAGATGGCTAACAAATGCAATCAGAAAGGTTTTTGGCTTCATCAGACTAGATGCAAAGATCTCCTGAGAGTATGTGCAGTGAGCCTAAGGTGTCTGTAGAGTCAGCTCACACCAGTGCTCTGGTCACTGGTCCAAGACCCCCGGACACACAGCAACCCACCAAGAGCTACTGCTGTTCTCTGGTCTGGTGGCCAGACATGTCCTAGACCCTCTGGACAAATGACCACATCACTTTTTCCCAATTGAATTTCATTTTTGGCCAGGTTAAAAGAGGGGACATGTCAGACAAAGCAGGATAACTAGTTGACCTAGACAAGGGAAGGCAGGGAGAGGGGAAGTCTGAGTTCCTGCTTAGCTGTGTTTCAGCCTACACAGTAATTAACTGCCACATGATTCAGGGGGAAAAAAAGTTCCTATGTTCACATCATTGCACAAATGTCCACATAAATCATGTATTACTTGATTTTCTTTGGAGTATCATTTTAGAGGTCAATTAACAGTTTTTAAAGAGAACTGATCAAATAAACATTCCCACCTTAAATGGTGAGCGTGTCTTCATAATGAGAGCTGAAACTGGCAAGGAATAATATAACATTGTCAGCTGAAAATTACAGTCTTTAACTTCTTAATTTGTAACAGTAGCTCCTGTTCTCCTCATCTTGTCCAGAGGCAGGAAAAGAACTGGGGTCTTGCCCTCCCTTTAACTCATCTCTATTTGTAGAAGTACTGCAGGAGCATAATAAACATCCTACTTAAGTGCAGTAGGAAAAGTAGTTTTCTGTGCTTTGTATTGAGAAAGTCATTGTGACGGGGAGAACCAGCACATGAACCTTCCAGAAATCTAGGAGAGTTTGTTGCTGTGATGTTGAAACCTTAAAAGCCGAGCGATATATTTCTCTTCAGCTTGGTCAGTCCAATTATCAGATTTTAGGAAGTCTTCAGATTTTAGTTTATCAGCTACTGTCCAAGCTTGGCATGTTTGTCCTTACATAGAGACAGTTGAACCAATCATTTTCTGAAATGAAATTGTGAAAGGAATAGTCATGCCAAGTCAGATTCCAAGGTTTAGGGTTTCTGGTTTGGTGGTTTTTGTTTTTTTTTTTTTTAATAAATTATTTTCACACACTAGAAAAGATGAGCCGCACACAAGAGCTGTAGTCTGCAGCTGGATCTGCTTCCAAGTCTGAATCTGAAGGTGGGATATAGACTTTGGATATTTTTAGCCACAAAATATGTGAACCACAAAAGTATGTAAACTACACACATATATTTGCCTGTTCTTTTCAAAGGAATTCTCCTCATTGCAGTAAAAAAATATTGCCCACAGAAAGTTGGCAGAGCAGTAGCCCATGTCCCAGCAGATGCCTATGGAATGTTCCTGACTGCTTTGCATGCTAAAATGTGTGGCTTTATAAACAGTGTTAAAATATTCAACTCTAGTTCAAAAAAATAAATTAAAAAACATTAATATATTCCCCCAAAAGCACGTGTAGTATGGACAATAAACAATGTGCTAACAACTCAGCCATTCCCTAAATGCTTTTCTCATCTGCTGCTTTAAAAATGCAACCGGAGTGGGCCCATGCAGGTCAAACAGGACTATTTGCTAATTAAAGTAATACTTGGGGAGGGCGTGGTTGATGTAATATGGTGCTTATTCATCAGCAACTTCATATCTAATTATAAGCATAGGTCTCGATTCAGGAAAGCACTTAGATAAACACATAGGCCAGTTTCTCTTCAAGACAGAGTATAAATACATGCTGTATTTTACCTGAGTATCTGTACCTGGTTTTTCCTATTAGCTAACTCTAATTACTACTTTGCTTAATGTGCAGTTTAAGCTCTTTGAATGATTCTTTAAAACGTGTTTAGTTCTCTTAGACATGGAGACTTCAGGAGGATTCAGGCTGTTTGAGTATAGCCCAGAATGTTCACCTTTAAGCAGGTACTTCAATCAAATGAAATTGTAAGATACGCTTAAAGTAAATCATGTTCTTATTTATCTTCCTGAAGAGACAATTATTCTTTATTAAAATAATTACACATACAACTAATAGAGTTTTCATTACTTTAATATCTTTAATCTGATAATCTAAAAAAAAGTTTTAAAAGTGTGTTAAATAAGCTACTAAATATTCCTCTGAAATGCATAACAACTAACCCTGAATTCTTGATATTCGTAACAAGGAGTACATTAAATTCCCCTTCTGTTTGGGGAATAGTGGTGATTGAATCTGCGTTTTCTGAAAACAGCTATTTGAAAGTATTCTACATTTGCTCTGAACTGCTTCTATCTTCATCACACAGCTTGATAGTCTAGGTCCTAAATTCAACTACCTCCTAAATTAAATGTTTTGCTGCAGTCATATGGTATTTCTGTACCTCAGTGGAATGCCTGCCTGTTGTATGCAATTGTCAGCTGTGAATGCTCATCCTCTCTCCAGGGTTTTTGTTACTCATCTATTCTTGCCCCCCATTCGTCATTTGTATGACACTGTTTGTACAGATTTACCTACTAACTCTGAGCCGACAAATCTGCTTCAGAAAATGTCTCCCTTTTTCCTTATCCAGCCTATTTCAGTTTGGCATTTCTTTTTTTTTGTTTGTTTTCTTTTCAGACTTTGCATCCTGAATGGCTCAAGGTCAACTCAGGCATAGTCTAGCTAAAACCAATCCTTTTTATCTTACCTCCAAACCCCTTTCCACTCCCATTTTCTATGGCTGCTGAAGAACACCATTCTCCTTGTCATCCAAACACACAATCTTTGATTCTTCTTTTGACTTCACTCCTCAGACTCTGACTATAAGTAAAGAGTCAGCCACACATAAATTATTTAGTCCATCTTTACACAGGGTACAAACAACTCTTCATGAAAGTCAATATCTTACATAACTCTGTTCTGCTTATATTTTAAGAGCAACTCCTTTAGTCTTCTCTTTCACTTTTAAGTAAAATTTCTTGTGAAATTATCTTATGTGTCACCTTTAAGAAGAGTTTACTACAACAGCAATTGTAATAATGATGCCAATAATAATGGAATAAACATATAGCAATTCCAAACTGATCTTCCTAATTCCTTTTCTTCCTCCCACATTTCCCCTTATTATTGCCTTTCACATAATAAGCATTTGAAAATAAAGATTGTTGAAAGTTTAGTTCAGGTACATTGTCTTTCTTCTCGTTCAGCAAAGTTCTGGTAATATGTGTGCATGTGAAAATACAGACAATGTAAGAAACTCTTTGGCAGCTAGCTTTCAGTGGTTAACGTCTTTCTTTGGAGCTGACTCTACGCCAAGGGAATCTGTCCTTGATGTGGAAACAGTTTTGTTGACTTCATAATGCTTCTTTGTTTTGGAGGGGGGAAAAAACCCTTTGAACTGGCTTTAAAAAATGTGTTGCAAAGATTCATGAAAGAAATAGGTTTTTTATTGTCGGATTGAGCAGGTCAAAAGGTGAAACTGCAACAGTTTCAGGCTCTGATTGATAGAGTTAGCTGTAGAATATCTGCCCGCGCGATTCCCCAGGGCTGCTCAGCTGAGAAAGTGTTGTGTGATCAAACCTGCTCTCAGTGGCAAGGGTAACAACAAGGGGTGTCAGGGGATGGATGCTCACTGCACTTTTATTTGGAATAAGTCTTTGGGTTTGTTTTGGTTTTTTCCTAAATCCCTATTTCCTGAGAGGAGACAGCCACAACTCAGTTTGGACCTAACCTTTCTTGAAATTAAACGCAAACTAAGTTTCATGATACTTCTCAAGTATACCTTTTCTATCCAAGGATATCAAAACAAAGTCAGTAGAAGGTATTCCTGCTTCTCCTATAATGGAAGTCATTCTGGAGACTTGATATGTGATTCACGTTATTAAAGCTTCAGTATTCACTTTTCTGCAGTCTTAGTCCCACACAAAAAAGAAACCTTGACAGAGAAATGAGGTTTCTGATAGGAAATGAGGTACAAACCTTACTGATGATTCTGCCAGAAGCAGGGCTTTCATCAGATCTCCCTTTTGTGTGGCTTATCTGGTGTTTAGCCCACCGCAACCTCACTCCAATGAGCACTCCTCTCTCTTCTACCTGGATATCATAAACCTTGTCAGGTCTGCTGAGCTTGATTGAAGTTGGCTGGTGGGTTCAAATGTAGTTGGACTGAAATATCTGACAGACGTACAGACAACACCATCTCCAAATCCTTAGTGCCTCAGGCAAGAAAACAAACTAAAAGATTATGAAATAAAATATAAACCCCACCCTGCCCCAAAAATTAAGGCATAAATGTAAAAATCTTCTGCAAGAAGTTTTTCCTCTGAAAAAGGAAAAAGCTCTGGGAAGTCTCAGATGCCTGGTATGGTTTCTGACACTGCTTGTGATTTGATGTGAATGTCCCTCCCATCCAACTGTTGACGTCTATCAGTAGAGAATTGTACAATCACCCCAAGCAGATAAAATATGGTCTTCAACAAATTACTCAAGACAGTCACCAAAAAAAATTTATACATCATGATTGTCACATGTGTATTTGCTCCACTACCTGCCATTGATGTCAAATGTTAACATAAATCAACATAAACAATGCATCTTAAAAAATAGATGAAGGGATTTCATTTACTGTTTAAAAATGCTCAGCCAGTTTAAATTCTGAGCAATACCTGTACACTGAAAAATCATTAAGTGCTGTAAGCTGCATTTATCTTTGAGCTGTTGCTCTGCCTCCATGCTCATCCTCATTAGACTTATGCTTGTTGTAACAAAATGAAAAAGTGCTGTGCAGTTTAACCATAATTCTCAAAAAACAAGGTTGTAGGGCACCAAGTTTGTTTCCCTCTGAAAGGTTCTCCTGTTTTTCTGCATTACATAAATACTGAAGAAAAAAAATGAGTCTTAAAACACAGGCCCTGTCATAAAAGTTTAACCAGCCAGGTGAAAATTTGTTCTAAAAGTAGGTCTCCTCAAAGAGATTTCAGATGTAGTTTGTCCAAGTTGTATAAACTATAGAAAAATAAAACAGCATTTCCATAGCTGACTGCTTTGTAAGTATATTTTCATGCTCTAATTTAGCCATTAAATATGCATATTTTCAAGGTCAAAGTTGAACATGAAGTGTTGACCTTTTGATGGCTCAATTTATTGGCATATTGCCAGTTTTCCTTTAGCACCATCATTCCCCTGATCTGTGAGCTGGCACTAATTGCTTATTGCAAATATAGCACCTGTATTTGCTTTGTGTGTTGCCAGTGCATTATGAGCTGCTCACTGATTCTTGAATTTCACTGTTCCAAAAGGCAGAAGAAGAAAAAAAATTCGCTAGACCCTCAGTTCATTTTACTTGATACTCTATAAGCTGAATTTTGCCATTGCTCTGCTTCGTATTACCCCATGCAGGTGACTTTATTGTACAGGGGTTTCAATCCATGTATTTATCTATATTAATACATATTGCAGACCAACAGAAAAGAATTTGTAGAGCTAAATAATTGATGCTGAGGACCTGACATCCAAACTTATACACATTTCAGGATTTTCCAGACTTCAGACTAACCCTTGCCTGGCACCAGGAACTAAAGGTCTGGCTTGAGCTGGAGGGTATCAGCTGTGGTTCTATTGTCCAACTACAGGAGTAATCAAGTACATTAATTGTAAACCAGCTCCCTGATGCAAACCAAGGCCCAGGAAACAAGTAGGATTGTGACCTTCACTTCAGAAGTACAGTCCTGGTTCAGTCAAACTCTAAAGCAGATACACTCCAGTGCATCGATGCATCGATGACAACTTCTTGA
>VWZZ01005106.1:3193-34044 GCA_013399095.1 Psophia crepitans | reverse complement strand
CAGCATCTCCGGGGCCTCCTCTGGCCTCGCTCCAGCAGCTCCGTGTCCTTCCTGTCCTGGGGCCCCCCGAGCTGGAGGCAGCACTGCAGGGGGGTCTCAGCAGAGCGGGGCAGAGGGGCAGAATCCCCTCCCTGGCCCTGCTGGTCCCGCTGCTGGGGATGCAGCCCAGGGCACGGGGGGCTTTCTGGGCTGCCAGCGCACACTGCCGGCTCATGGTGAGCTTCTCGCCCCCCAGCGCCCCCAGCCCTTCTCCTCAGGGCTGCTCTCCAGCCATTCCCCGCCCAGCCTGGAGCTGTGCTTGGGATTGCACTGACCCACGTGCAGGACCTTGCCCTTGGCCTTGTTGAACTCCATGGGGTTCGCACGGTCCCACCTCTCCAGCCTGCCCAGGTCCCTCTGGACGCCATCCCTTCCCTCCAGCATGTCGACCCCACACACAGCTCAGTGTTGTTGGCACCTTGCTGAGGGTGCCCTCAATCCCGCTGCCCGTGTCACCAACAAAGATGTTAAACAGTGCCGGTCCCAGTACCAGCCCCTGAGGGACAGCACTCCTCACTGGTGTCCACTTGGACATCAAGCCATTGACCACAACTCTTTGAGTGCGGCCATCCAGCCAGTTCCTTACCCACCAGATGGTCTGTCTGTCAGATCCATGTCTCTCCAATGTAGAGACAAGAATGTCGTGTGGGACAGTGTCAAATGCCATGAACAAGCCCAGGTAGATGACGTCTGTCTGTCTCCCCTTCTCCACCAATGCTGTAACCCCATCATTGAAGGCCACCAGATTGGTCAGGCACGATTTGCCCTTAGTGAAGCCATGCTGGCTGTCACCAATCACCTCCTTATTTTCCATGTGCCTGAGCACAGTTTCAGGCACACCAGTGTCCCCTTTGTCCCCTTGATCTTTCTCCCCTCACTTGCATGTAGTGATCCCCATGTCTTTAGGAGCATCTAGTCCCTTCTCTGCTCTTTGCCCTGGTTCCTTGCCCCTGCCTGCTGTAGGACCAACCCAACAGCAACCAGCTGCTGCTTTCAAGGTCCTGTTGAACTGTCTTCTCCCCACTAAGCCTGACCCTACTGCAGCACATCTCCGACACATCGCCGTGTGTGTTGTGTGCTAAAAGTAGGCAGGAATTTTGGATGCGGTGTGGTGGCACTCGTCCTTTTTTTTCTTTTGTGTCTGGTGGTCAATTTTTAACCAAAGGCATCCATGAAAGATGTTTTTTAGTAAGCATACGCGCTCGGCTGGTCTTATTTAGCGTGACAGGTAACAGCTTCTCGGGACTGGTTGGACTCTGTAACTCAGAGTTAGGAAAAAGAGAAGTCCTTTAGGAGAAGCAAATATATTGTCATTGTTTTAAGGAGTACCACTTGTGATTATGGGAGAATTTAAACATAGCTTTACATCAAGAGTACTCTCCTGGCTGAGGGAGACAGAGACAGGATGATAACAAGGAAGAAGGAGAACCCATTTTGGAGTCTTTTCAGATGCGGTGACACAGTAGGAAGGTCTGCCTCGGCAGGGGGATGAGCCGCCCAGCCCTCAGGTTTGCCGCCAGGCTTGCATGTTCTTCTGGTAACCGTGCATTGCGTTCAGAGCTGTGGCAGCAGCTTATCAGGCACAGCTCAGGTCCAATTGGAAGCGCTCTTACCCTTGCGCGCTGTTTCGTGCCTCTTGGTGAAAACCTGCGTTGAAGGAGTCCTCTGTTTCCCTTCCCGGTGGAAGTTTTCCAGCTCGGTTACTCCCGTAACATCTTCATCTCTGATGCTTCACGTTGCTCTGCTAAGAGCATCCGACAGCAACTGCTTCCTCCATCCTCCACGGGCAGCTGGATAGATCTAGTGGCCGACGTTCCTGAATGAAGCAAAGCCTGGCAGTTAAATACCTGTCCACTAATGTCAGTCCTTCACACCCATAAATCGGAAGTCATCTTAAGGCTTTGCGGAGCTGACTCCGTGTTTGGGCTGGGGGAGAACGCTTTTTATTCTGGCTTAGATTTTTCACTCTCGGCCAAGTCCAACACATGGGATGCTCGCTGACAACTCAGTTTTGTCAGGAGTAGATGTTATTTCCACCCTTCAAAGCCAAGGCCCATTGTGTCAGACCCTGTGCAAATACTTCTGGCTGCGATGTGGACCAAGTCATGGTAAAAAGTTTTTTGACTTGACACCAAAACAGCTTATAAACAAGAGGAATTTATGATCTGTGCTGATCTGATCTGTATTCAAGCAGACGATGTGTGGAAGAAAGGCTCAGAATTATCAGGAGAGCCTAGAGATGGGATTGCCATCAGGATCAGATCCTTAAGAGTTACCCTTTTGGGGAACGAGGCTTTGTTACACTTGCTTCCTTGACAGGAGAGGGGAAAATAGAAGCATGGGTTTCTTTGGCATCTGATCAAATGCCACAAACATCCTCTCATTTCTCAGCCACAGGCAGGGGTCCTGCTGCATGCCAGGGGATGCTCTCCCTCCCAAGGGTTTCTCCAGCTTCTAAGATGGAGATTTGTGGATTTGAAGATGGACTCGGCCGGCCACAGCCATGGAAACCCTGTTTAATTTGCAAGCAGAGTCTCCCATCCACCCTGAGCGTTCCTGCACCCTACAATAAAATGCTATCGTCAGTTCTTATTACAGTTAAAATAACAGAGCAGATGTTAACGCCGCTTCGCAGTCAAGTTTTCCAGTGTAAAAGCAATTCCAACAGTAGGTCCCAGCTCCTTGCAGTGGTTTCTCTGTCCATGGAAGAATTAACACCCGGACATTAGAGCCCAGAGTTCAAACACAAAGGAGCGGGCACCGTGTCTCTGCATCCAGCACATTCCTTGAGTGGGAACTCCACTTCTCCTCTTCAGCCCTGCGATGGGTTTGAGTCAGCCCATGGTCGCGCTGCACCAGCACTGCTCATTTCTTCTTGGGCAGCAAGCCTGGGAGGGCAGCGCAGCCCAGGTAGTCGCTGGCTTCCCATCGTTAGCAGCCACAAGCAGGGTGAGGGTCTTTGCAGGGTGCATGAAGCATGGAGCCTACTCCAGGAACATCTTTCTGAGAGCATCTTTCAGCCATCATTGGCTGTGTGCACCTCTCTGGCAGCACATCGTGAAGCATCCGGGCAGGTGGAAGTAAAGAAAAAGGAATCTGAAAGACCCTGCAGCATCTCTGTGTGTGTGGTGGAAGCACAAAAGGCAGGTGAATGAGTGTCTCTAAGTGCTGCTGGAGTGTGTCGGTTCATCCGACATCTCAGCTGTCCAGGCTGTTGTCCCGGCCAATGCAACTTGCTGTGAGGTTTTAAGAATCAGGCAAAAAAAAAGAAGGGCTTTTTTTTTGGGTTGTGTAATTGCTGTTGGCCGTTTCAGCAGCTGGGCTTCTCTGGTAGCAGAGACAAATCAGATGAGCCGGTCGGGCTCTGTTTGAAAGCTTGTTATGTATGGAGAGGCGAGGAAACGCTTTGTTCCAGTTTTAAGGGTTGCATCTTAATTTGAATTGCCTCCCGACATACCTTTTTGTCTTCCAACCTGCTGCTGCGTCCTGGAGGTGATTCAAAGCGTGAAGAATGGCTGAAGTGCCGAGCATCTGCTCTGCCCTGTAATTGATTAGAAATAACGGCTGTTAGCTGTGAAACCCATTTTCTGGGAGCACTGAAATAAATCACTACTTGGAGGGGAGGGGAACGGCAACATGTGCTGTTACCTTCTTTGACGAGCCGTTGAGCAAGTCGTATTTTTTTAAGACTGGTTCACCTACAGTCAATTTTTTCCTGTCTACTGCCCTCCCTGCGTGCCTTTTTTTATTTTCTAAGGAGTGCTGCCCCCTCCTGCCTGTTACTTCTTTCCAACTGCTGGAAATACAGCAGATTTTCCTTAAAAATAATATCAGCTGGCTCGGTGGCTGCAGCCTGCCCTGCGTGGGAGATACAGAGCTGTCCTGCCAGTATTGACCCAGTGCAGAACCGCTGGGGAACCAGTGACTCCCTGCCGGGAGCTCCCTGGGGGACGACCAGCCACTAGTTCTCACCTTAGATGTTCCCCGAATCTGATGTCATTGCGCCGTGAGGTCCACCACAGTGGTGCAGCAGTGACCTCTGCGGACTGACATTCGTTAGTGCAAACTTTGGAGTTTGCAAGGGCTTTCTGATGGTTTTGTAGTGTCACAAGGCGCCGTGCAGGTGGGAGGATTCCAATGGCCTTTCCAAAGGAGCATCTTCCATGAAAAAAGCCACCGTGCATGCAGAGCAGTCATGGACCAACACAGCCATAAATGGCAATTCACATGTTTTCATTTAAAACCCATTTTTAAAAATATATATATAATTAAAAGGTGATAAATTAAATGAAGTTGGGAATTATTTCCAACTGGAATCATCTAATAAGTTAGGAACTCAAAGGAGAACTGCCCAACAACCTGCTCACACTTCACTTGCAATATATTTAGTTTCAAAAGCAATGTTAGCAATGAGCATCTGAATAAGGTTAGGGGGGGGAATGGCCCTTCATCACCTTGGCGGTGGTTCTTTTACCTTCCCTTCTCGGTTGTGCTGCCAGAGCAAAGTTAGTCAGAAGCTGAAAACCATCCCAGCTATTTCTAGTTGTCAGCTGATGAGATTAATTATTATTTTTAGTCAGCATTGAGGATCGTAAGGCTTCTGCCTGCCCAAAAATCCCCCTCCGTGAAGAATCTGGCATGTCTAAGACAACATATGGGCCGGGGGAGGAAGGTGGTGAGACACAGAGCAACAAGGGAAGGCTGTGGGCAAGGGAGGAGCTCCTGGTAACCGGTTTAGTATGTTTAAAATCAATACAAAAAGGCTGCTGCAATTCCCCGTGGAATCCTTCCAAGCACTGCGTCCCGGTGATAACGTTTCAGAAACAGCCTTTGCAGTTTCTGTAGGAATAAAGTCAGGGAGCACGGTAGCTGGAGAAAGGAGGGGATGACAAATTCCTCTTCCAACTCTGCGTCGGAGGACGCGACCCAGCTCTGATCGTAACTTCTGCCTCAGTTCGCTCCATCTGTCGTTGCGTTTCTCGTAGAGTAACTGAAATCAGAGAGCATCGAGCAGAGGCTCGGGGATGGGTTAACGAAGTCTTGCTGCCTCATTAGCCGGGAGAGTCTGCTCGCAAATAACTTCTGCCTCGTCGTTTTGCAGATATCTCGAATGGAGTACGTGCATTCGAAGAACCTCATCTATCGAGATGTCAAGCCAGAAAACTTCCTTATCGGCCGGCAAGGCAATAAGAAAGAGCACGTCATTCACATCATAGACTTTGGATTGGCAAAGGAGTACATTGACCCGGAAACCAAAAAACACATACCTTACAGGGAGCACAAGAGCTTAACTGGAACGGCGAGATACATGTCCATCAACACGCATCTTGGCAAAGGTCTGTGTGGTTGGTGGGAGTTTGCCATGCAGAGTCCTGTAGACCGCCGCCGGCTTACAGCTCTCTCGCGCCCTTCGAGCTATTTCTAAACCTTTCGATGCCGTGATGCTGTTTACAGTTGTGAGGCTTTTAGGGGGTTTTTTTCTCCCCTTTTGAGGAACTGAGACAGCTGAAGTGTTGGAAGCCTCGTAATTATAGTTTTTATTAGGAACTAAATAACTGGTAGCAGCTCTGCACTGATGAAAGGCAAGTAGGCGGGTAGGAGTTGCTGCATTAAATGATGACCAAATAGATTTTTTATAGCACAGCTCTGCACCGGTACCTTCCAGTTTCAGGTATTACAGTTGGATGTTCCCTGACCCAATAATTGGTTGGAGAGAACGAATGATTTAACTAATTTTAAACCTGGCTTTCATCTCCTCTCCTCACTGCCTTCTTTCATACCAGAAGATGACATTTCTGTGGCTGAAAGGCTAAAAACCTTATTAAATGTTTATATTCACTTAAATTCATATGAGCAGTAAGATAATAGAATACTCTTTGAGTAGCCTCCCAGCTATGAGATGAAGGCATTGCTGGCTTTCGCGTCTCTTGGAGAGCTCGCTCCCTTTGGGGAGTGAGAAGTGCGGAGCCCAACTTTTACATTTTGGAAAACCTGGTGAAGAAAACTGGTTTGGAAAACCTTCCTGTGGGGGAAGAGGTGGTTCTGGGCGGGGGTGTTTGAGGAGGGAGAGCCCAGCTACCAGCTGTGCGGGGGCCTGTCTCTGCCCAGAAGGGTTTCGTGGGGCTGATGCTGTGCTGGTGGGGCCAGCCCAGGCGCAGTCGGTCCCTTCACATTTCAGGACCGAGCAAAGTGAAGGAGTCTGCAATTTTTCTGAAAGACGAGCACGCTCGGTCGTCTTCCCAAGAAGTTCATCTGCATCGCTGCACTGAATTACCCAGGGCGTTCTTTCCTTTTTACAGTCGTATCAGGGTAACCTGCAGGAACTGTCATCTCGATTTCCTTCTCCTGAGTGTTCTCACCCCCCAGCATCTTTTGAGGGTTAAATTTGCTGCTGCTTTTGAAGGAGAGTCATGCTGGGCAAAGCACTGCCTTTCTCTCTTCTTGCAGATGATGCAGCATCAGGGACAGCTCACACGCGGTTTGTCGTGGCGTGTGGGCTGCATGACTAGGTCTGCTCCGGATTGCAGCTTCGGAGCACGTTATTTGCCTGCAGGTGGAGATTTGGAGGAGAGGAGGTTGCATCAAATTGGGCTGCGGGCTCGGTGTGAACCCAAGCCTGCATGATGCAGCCCAGCACAGTGGCAGCCCTGTGCTGTTGTGCTTCAGATTTGTTGTTCTGTCTTGAATCCTCCCCTGGGATTTTTTTGATGCATTTTGGTAGGTTATTTTAAGAATGTTTTTTCCTTTGGCTTGAGCCCCCCCAGTTATAGTCATAACATCTGCATGGCAACAGCAGCAAGTGTTTCACAAGGAAAAGCAGTGCTAGGAGGAGCTTTTTTTGATCTGCTCTGATGTGATGAGCTGCAGAAGCAGTTGAGAAAGGGTTGGCACATGCTAGTTCCCTGCAACTTGCAAGCGTCCCCTGCCTGCTCCTGTGTAGTTCAGCGGAAATATCATCATCCAGCAGCACATCGCAGTTGCGCCATCAGGGCTGGCAGTCCAGGGAAGAGCTGGGGAGCTGCTTTGTTCCTCTGGAATTAATACGTCCACCTCCTACCCATTCTACCTGAGGTTGGGCAGTATGTGTTACGGTTCCTGTGTTAACTCATGCCTTCTAGCTGGTCTTTTCTTTAGGTGTTTTATGTTTTTTTTGTCACAGGTTCTAGGTATTTTTGCACAAGGCCTGAGCTACAGACAGCAAATGAACTTCCCTGTGATAACTTTATCTCAGAAATAGGTGTGGCTGCTGATCAGATCTCAGGTCCATTTCTGCAGCTGCAGCAATAATTCGCCATCTCTTCCGTTCCAGAGCAAAGTCGTCGAGACGACTTGGAAGCCCTTGGCCATATGTTTATGTATTTCCTCCGAGGCAGTCTGCCCTGGCAAGGATTGAAGGTAGGTTTGAGCTTTAGGTTTTGCCCTTTGAAATGTCTGGTCTCTGTCCAAATGACAAACTGATGGGGGTAACATTTGCAAAATCCAGCCAGAAGCACCGTCCTCTCCTTTGTGTCCTTGGAGTCTAACGACAAAGCATTAGGTTTACCTGCAGGAAAGATTTTTAGGTAGAAATATGTTACCTGTCACTTCAAGTTACCATTAGCTTAGGTGAACCAGTATGAGTCTGGAGAGAGGATTAAGCAGAGGCAGATGAGCGACTGGGACAGGGACGGCAGCGAGAGAGGCCCTGAGCTGTCGGAGCAGCATTGCTGTAACATGAATCTGCCCCCAGCTGGAGTGTGACTGGAACACAGTGGTTGTTTATGACATTCCAGTTACGGCACACAGTCCCGCAGCTGCATCTGTGAGACGTGTTCGTAACGGGAGCAGTTTGATGGTTTTAGTCGTGCAGATGAACTTGAGCTTGAAAAAAAAGGGGGGGTTGGCAGAAGTATTGAGCTTGGCTTGCCTCCAGAGACACTGGACGTTCAGTGCTTAGAAGTTTATGAAATGTCATGTACAATGTGGAGGGCTGCAAGCAATTGAGTTACAGCAACTGCAGCTAACATCCGTCAGCTGAATGAACTAGTAGTAAGTCTTTTGCTGGCTCTGAAGCTGTTGTTAGTTGCATCTCCACTTCTCCATCCCTTTCCTGGTGATTAAGCTACTGTGCTCAGGTTTGGAAGTGCAGGGAGTGAAGGGATCGAATTCAGTCAGGTTGGGAGAAGGTTTATTAATGAAGACAGCAACTCCTGTTAGACCCGTTGGAAAAAGGAGGCCAGTTTTTGGCTTTGCAAGCTGTTCAGCAGAGTGCTGCTGTGGTCAGTGGCAGTGTCCTGTGTGACTGACCTTGTTAAGCTGCTTCTTCACCATCTACGCAGTTAGTCTCAGCTTGGCCTTATCAGACCTGTGCCAGAAATGTTTATGACAACTCCTAAAAGCAAAGAAAAGGTTTTTCAAGCATTAAAGTGATTGTGAAAGAAATCAGTAGCTCTCCAACCTTAAATTCATACCTCTGCGTGTGTTATTCTATGATATATTTTGTTTCTGGCTGAGCTGAGCTCATCCACTTTAAATTAATGCTGTAAATTACTCTAAAATAATTCCAGGTTTATACAAGGTTCTACAAAACTTCCTCAGTTTGGTGCTGAACTGGATAAGAATTAGTTGACTGCTCTTGAAGTCCTGCACGTTTTTAGCTCCAGAACATAGTCTCCTTAGCTTGATCTAGAATTGAGTGAGAAATCTTCACTCTTCTAGGTTTCCTCAGCTTATGCTTTTGGTCTACGCTCTCAGCGCTGAAGTCTTGAGAGAACATGTTACACTGCTAATTATGCTGCTGACAGGTTTAATTGGCGTATTTTGAAATGGAGGCAATAAAACCCGTTCTGAGGGTGCCGACTTGAGCAGAGTTCTCTGCTTCCAGAGGGATTTAGGTGGGATATTACACAGTAAGCCCCAAACTGCCGTTGGAGTTTATCTACTTTTACAGCTATTTATGAAGGCATCTTGGTTGACGATGGCTGTAAGCCTAGGACCAGGATACTGATGTGCAATCATAGCACAAGCAGCTTTGTATTCCCGTCCCTTGAAAGCTTCCCTAGACGGTCCTCAGGAGTGGGCTGGTAAGAAGCTAGCCTTGTAAGACACTAACAAGTGTCCTTCCTTTCAAGTACTGAAGATGTTTTGAACATGTCCCTGATATTTGCCGATAGCATGTAAAAGGTATAGTGAGAATCACAACAGGGCAAGACAGTGTTCCTGCTAGCGTAGTTTAGGATGCAGTTCAGTTACATCTTCTGATACCACCCAGAATTGGTATTAAATACCTTGCTTTTCTTCCCATACAGCATGTTGTTTATCACATGGTTGAACTATTTCTCCACAACTCTTTTGTCTTTGTGCGCTACAGGCTGACACCTTAAAAGAGAGGTATCAGAAGATTGGGGACACAAAGAGAAACACTCCGGTTGAAGTTCTCTGTGAGAACTTTCCAGGTAAAGCCCTGATGGGACCACTGGAGAGCAGATAGATGTACCTTCTTAAATGCGATGGTTTTGAGCTCCTCTGGCGGGAAGGATTTGGATGATGTGTATCCATTATGTTGTTCCTCAAGCCGGCAGGCAACTGGAGCTGCCGCTAGAAATCAGTGGGGCCTGAGAGCTTGTAGCTGTGAGTTAAAATGAACATAACTCTTCTCATCAAGGAGGCTGCGCAACGCTCCTCGTGTTCCTGCATTGCTTCTTGGCTTCCTTCCAAAAGAGGACCTTGTTACTTTCCCTCTCCCAAGCGACCGTGTTGGATCTACTGAGTTAATTGTTTTCCAAATGAAAGGTTTTATAGGTGTTAAAATTGTAGGTGGCCAGCTTGGCAGATAGGATGATGTGTCTGTCATTGAATTCCACCTTCTGACAACAGTTTTAAGGTGAGCCTTATTAAAGATGTGCTTCTACCTAAGCCTGACACCTATTCTCCAGTTAAACAAAAGGCCGCCTTGGAGCTAGGAGAGCACAGTATGAAGTTAAAGCCCTCCCCAGGCACTCTGCGGCCTTCACGGGGTGGTTTCGGTGTCTTGTCCAGGAGGTGGGAATCCTGACACCAGCAAGAGCACCCAGGTCCCCACGACCAGCCCCATTTCTGTAGGAGCACTTTTGTCACATGGCTCTTTCCCAGTGTGAGGAGCAGCGAGCCTGGAAGGAGATCGTTGTTCGCTCAAGTCATGCCGATTCCTCAGATGTGTTTGCATCCAAAATCCACCCAGTTCCAAGCAGAACAGCTTCAGGTTGGCTGTTCTCATCTTTTTCCTCAATACTGCTTCCTCAGAGCTCGGTCACACCTGCACGTCTGGGCTGAAGCGAGATGAGAGAACTTATTTCTGTTCCTTGCTCACCTGAAACCTGTTGGTCCTCCAGCTTTCAGACGTACTAGCAGGAAGAGGGGATTACCTTTCTCCTTTTTTTCCTCTTTTACCTCCACGTGACATGCAAGCTGCAAGCCACAGGCAGAGTTCAGTATCGATAAGCAGTGCTGTTGTTATTTTTGTTAGCTAAAGGCAAAAACCATGCTGGCATATCAGTCATACTGCAGCACCTCGTGCTGAGCTCCACTCAAACGTCCTGCCTTGGCTTACGCGTGAGTCGGGAGAGCTGGAAGGGGCAGGACGTGAGTTACCAGGGCTCAGTTCTCTATGCCTGCAAAGTACAACCCAGATGCAGGAAAGCAATTAATTAGCTTAACCCAAACACTGTTCCGTGTGCACCAGGTAAAATAATGCTGGAGCCTCCCCTTCAAAGTCTTGTTTTGAAAATTCAAGGCTAGGACTGATGTAATGACGTTGGGCAGCCAGACCCTGATTGTTGCTGGAGCTCGGGGGTGTCATGGGGTGCCCACCAACATCTCCTCCTTTCCTTCCCCAGATGAAGTTGCTGTGGCCATTTTAAATGTCTATGTGAGGAGACATAGACGCACGTGAGCATCCTGCTGGCATTTATTGTACAGCCTGTCGTAGCATTTGGTTTTGTACAAATGTATATAATAAAACTAACTGCGGAATTCAGTTCTGAGGTGGAGCAGCAGCTCTCCAGAGCAGATGTAGGACTTCCAGCTTAGCTTGAGAAACGTTGGGATTGATTTGAGTTGTGGACTATTACTAAAGCCACTACTTCTATAGGAGAAGCCAGAGGTAGCGCCAGCAGCCCAGACAATTTTCTCACAGTGTGACGCTCAACGCTAAGGCACAGACCTTGGTGTGTAACAACTCATTCAGAAGATTCAGAATAAAACCAGACTGTTCCTAGACTTTGTGCAGGGCAAGAGGGCTCTGGAAAGCAGAGTCGGATTCATCTAGCAATAAAAGACGGTTGAGTAGGTCACTGAGGGTGAAGAGCTGTTGGGTATCCTCAGCTTCTGTCAATCTGCATGGCTCAGCTGAACGTAGTGGAGCCTGGACAACTCACGTCACTGGTGATCTGGCCCTCAGCCCAACTTTAAGCGCCAACTTTGAGCCTAGTGCCATGGGAAAGCTCGTTGGAGTTAATTGAAAAGCTTATTTCCAGTGTTCATGTTGGTTCTGGGAGGCTTGTAAGTGACAGAGCTCACGTGTGAGCAGAACTGACACTGCTGCTTTTTTCCCCTTTTCCAACAGAGGAGATGGCCACGTACCTCCGTTATGTTCGGCGATTAGACTTCTTTGAGAGACCAGACTATGATTATTTACGAACCATCTTCACAGAGCTCTTTGAAAAGAAAGGCTACACCTTTGACTATGCCTATGACTGGGTCGGCAGGCCAATTGTAAGTCGTTCTTGCCTTCCAGGTGCTGCTTCTGAGCTTTGCTCCTCATAATCCCAATTAATGCCAGTGAGCTCAGGATCAAATAATTCACTTCTGCTCTCTAGCTAAAGTGAGCTCAATGTAGTGAGATGTCCTGACGTTGTGCTCAGGGGGTTCTTGCAGTGCCTTGACGTTTCCCTCGGGGCAGAATGCCCCTTCCCACCACTTTGGGCTTGCCCTGGTGGGACATTCAAATCTGATTTTCCCACTTGTGGGAAAGAGAAATTAAGTCTAAGACTAGACTAAATTTCCTCTAGCTTAGCACAGGATTTGACACCAGTATCTGAAGACATCCATCTTAAAGCAGGAGAACATACTTGCTACCTCATCACTGAATGATGGAAGACCTCCGTAATGGTCGAGTTCTCACTAAGTACAGGAGATCTAAGCAGGGCTGATGGATGCTCCATGAATAATTAACAGCAAACCAGTTCAAGAGCTCAAAAGATCTTGGGGCTTACCCTGCTCCAAAGGCTGAACCAGCTCTTTACAGCTCATGGCAAGAAAATTTGGGAGTAACCAATCTCCATTTAGCAGTTCCATGACGCTAGATGGACCATAAGCGTGATCTCGTTGCATCATTTCTATTGTCAAAAGCCATTTATACTCAAGAAGAGTTTGGCCAAAAGATGGGTCATGGGGAAGTGGGATAGAAAGTTCTAAAGCTCTTCCGCTGGCTGCCTGTCTGGTTCGTGCCTGTGGTGCAGCCTGTCGCTTGTGTTTTGTGTTGTTCTGATAGCCTTCATGCTAATGACCGCTCACCACACACCGGCTATGGCAAAGGTAAATTAATTGTCACTGGTGCCAGATCAAATATCTTCAGTGCTTACCTTGGTACCGTTGTCGGTGATTTACCATCCGAACTGTATTTAGCATTACCAGTGTTTACTGTGCCCAAAACAGTACATAAGAAATGATTCTCTTTGTGAATCATGGTTTTTCTCCTCATTTTTGTTTAATTACAAAGGCAATTGATAAAAAGCTGCTTGTAAGACAAGCGTGCTATTGCTGACAACTGCAGTGGTTGCTATGGAGATTTTGATGTTGTGAGCAGGGATTATGACTTTGGTGAGAATAGAGCAGATGAAGCTTTAATTTTAACACGTCTTGTTTCTATGCAAGCGTGATTTTTAAAAGTGGCAAGACAATGAGATGAGGAAAACAAGTCTGTATATTTTCCATTGTTCTAATCCAATGTGAGACACGTTAGGTGTGATCTGACACTGATACAGATACCTAACTGTATCTTTTAAATTAATTTTTATACAAGATGTTTGGTGCTGGTGTCCAGCGTCAAATCACACATCCATCAAATCACGGGGATTTTATCGCCCTGGCTTTAATTTTCCTTGGTTGTTGTCAGTACCTCTGGGCAGCGTTTTGATGTTTTCCGGCTTCTACCCGATGGGAGCCAGCCTGACAAGTTAGGTTCGTGCGTGCATGCGTTGAGAGAACGAATTGGCTTCATCCTAACGAATGCTTTGTTTTCCAGCCTACTCCAGTAGGATCTGTTCATGTCGATTCTGGGACGTCTGCAGTAACAAGAGACAGCCACATCCATAGGGATCGACCATCGCAGCAGGCCCTTCGCAATCAGGTGCGTTGTTCACAACTGCTTCGGCGCTGCCACATTGTTTGGCACCTCTCTGAATTCCTCTCGGACTGGGGAAGCAGAAGCCATATGCCATCAGAGGTGGCTGTGGACAATTCTTGCCTTGGTCATGGCAAGCATGATTCTTGCTTAATTTGGAGCTTGTGCTTTGAGCAGCATTTTGTCAAAGCAACAGGTTGCTGAAATACCGTATCAGCCAGTGGAATTCTTCAGGATCGTGCAAGTGGAGTACGATTTGGAATGAGTAATTTTTGTGTAGTTTGTGGGTAAGCTGTTTAAGTCAACTATCCAACCTGGTCAGACTGCCTGACCTACCTGGCCAGCCACGTTCTTTTGGGTGCTTTTACTCATAGCACATGAACTGCGGAGTAGACCACCAGTTGTGGCAATGGCAGCCTGCCCCCTCTTGCCGTGGACCGTGCGGCTGCGATACGGATGCACGTGTCCCATGTACACATAATATATCCTTCTCAGGGTGTCCACTTCACGGTGCGGGTGTTGCAGAGCATAAAGGAATGCCAGGGTAGGGTCCCTCGGGGAGGCTGGGCATAGTAGTCCGGAGGAACTGCCAGTTTCTGAATTTCCCCATTTTTTTTCCTTTCTAGTTGTATTATTTTCTTGGTGTTGAGAGTTTGGATTTTCTATATTAACAGAACTGATCAGAAGTTCAGTAGATCTCCAGCTGCTGGCTCCTAGCTAGAGCTGTTGGTGCTCTTACTTCCCAGTGAGTGGTTCTGGGCTCGCTCTGCTCCTCTAACCGCTGTGTGCCGTTCTAGCTCCTTTGTCTGCCGGCTCTGCTCCCACTCAGCTCCCACGAGCTGGGGTTCACGGGTGCGGAATCGGGTGTGAGATGTAATAACCTGTCTGGGCTCAGCTTTCCTCCTTCCGTGCAGCTGGGCTCTGAATGGTAGAGCCACTAATGTAGACTAGAATAGATCTAAAGCTACAATGAGGATGAATACCCCTCGTTAGAAGCGTTGCTTGTAGGAAGCTGGATTGTTTGAAGCACGTGTGCAGTACTGTATTTATGCATGCTGATTAGTGCGGACTGGTTTGTGAGTACTAGTGAAATAATCTGCTTTAATATATTGCCTGATTAATGCATTAACCCCCTTTTTTGGGTGGCAGTCTCTAGTTGTCTGCTTTGACAACACCACGTAGGTATGAGGCATCTTGTTTTCTTTAACAGACAAAGACGCCTGGCTTCATTTTCAAGCATGTTTGTTCACAAATTATAGTGTGTAGCCCAAAGAAATCTGTCCTATTCCCAAAATATTATGCAGGCAGCCTTCAGTCCTTGTTCTTCTGAGCCTATCAGGTAGTCCTGATGCTGTATTGCATGGCAGCTTTTGTCAATTTATTTTTCTTTTTTTACCTAACCATGAGTTAGGATGCTGAATAATTTAATGTTCCCTACATGCTGAGAAAATCAGTTTCTTCTCGCCAAACATAAACAACTCTCTCCCAAGGGATGTTCCTTTTAAGTGTTGAGAAAACCGTTTCTTTAAAGGGAAAAGTAGGAGAAAAGAAGTGTCTGGAGCAGTGAGTTGAAGGCATGGCTTTGAGTCAAGTGACTGCCTTGGTCTCCAGGTTTAATTGCCTTATTTTTTTTTGTTCCCGGATATAACAACTGCAGATTCTCTTTTATAATATTTAGTTTCCCAGCAAAGAGGCTGATGAGACAGCGATCTCCCTTTTGTAGCCTTTTCCTCTAGAAGTGAAGATGCCTAACTATCAAAGATGGGTGAGCCCTGCCCCCTCTGTCTTCAGGTGCCAGTCTTGTCTTGCAATTTGGTAGCTGGTAGGAAGGTGATGAGTGTTAATGGGAACTCGATGCTCTCAAATTTCACGGGCATTGCTTCCTCGGTATCACTGCTTGGGTTGCATTTTGGGCGGCTCAGCTCAAGCCTACTTGAAAACCAGTTTGTCACGTACTTGGCTGTACAACTAAAAGAGAAAAATCTGGCTTTTGTGGCTACTAGAGCCTTTCCTAGAAACTGCTTCCAGGCTCTGAGGCAGGAGGGTGCTTCTCCAAGCAACTTGATGGTGTAGCGTTTTGGGAGAAGCAACGCTCAAGATCTGTCATCTTCTAGCTTTTAAAAACTTGCATTTAAATTCTCCAGTTGTTCATAATCTTGTGACTTGCAGCCATGAAAAAAATATTCCAAGGGAAGTGCTTCTCTGAAGTACAAGCAGCGACTCAGGCTGACGGGAAGAACGAGTAATAAGGAGATTTAATAGGACAAGCCTGGACAAGATCACCTCTAGGGAGATGGTACCTATGAACAGGATTTGGTGCCTGCTTGGAAGGAGGAGCGGCACTGTGGGTCGCTCCAGGAGGGAGCCAGAGGCCACGTGCAAAAGGAACGATGGCAAATGTTTTATGAAATGCCGACAGACTTCTTTTTTTAATTCTCCTCCTTTTTGCAGGCGCTCCTAGTTGAGTGACAATTTGCTAGTTAGCGTTGAAGTTTCTTCAAAGGTTTTTGGAGTCTTTCTCCTGTGTGAAGCTGCTTGCAGTCTTGTTTTTTGTGTGTGTGGTTTTTTTACAGCGGCACTGAGCCCTCTTGCTCAGACCAGGGCTTGGGCTCATTGTCTGTGGCTACAGGGAGCTACACCGAGTAGTGCTGGGGAAAGGCAGAGCCTGCGCACCTCTCTTTGATTAGCTACTTCAGCTTCACGGCTGTGTTTGTTCGCTTGAGCCTCTTGTTTCCTGGCCAGGTCCGTGGTGTCTCTGTTCAGCATCCCTCTTGCCAGACACGTCTGCACTGGGGGGGACTCTGCTGCTCTGCCCTCTCTTCTTTCAGACTTGCGCTTCAGCTTTGAAACTTTGCACATGAGCCTGGACATGAGCCGGCAGCGTGCCCAGGTGGCCAAGGGGGCCACCAACATCCTGGCTGGTGTCAGGGGTGGGGTGGCCAGCAGGAGCAGGGCAGTGACCGTCCCCCTGCACGGGACTCTGTGGGGGCCGCACCTCGAGGGCTGGGGTCAGTTCTGGGCTCCTCAGCACCAGAAGGACATGGAGGGGCTGGAGCGTGTCCAGAGAAGGGCAGCGGGTGGGGAAGGGGCTGGAGCACCAGTCTGGGGGGGCAGCTGGGGGAACTGGGGTGTTCAGTCTGGAGAAGAGGAGGCTCAGGAGAGACCTTATTGCCCTCTACAACTCCCTGACAGGAAGTTGTGGAGAGCTGGGAGTCGGCCTCTTCTCGCAGATAACTAGCGATAGTACAACAGGGAATGGCCGCAGGTTGTGCCAGGGGACGTTCAGGTTGGAGATAAGGAGACGTTTCTCCTTGGAAAGAGTGGTGGAGTCCCCGTCCCTGGGGGTGTTTAAGGACAGGTTGGATGTCGTACTTAGGGACACGGTTGAGTGGGTAATAGGTGGTAGGGGGACGGTTGGACTGGATGATCCAACCTTAATGATTCTGTGATTCTGAACTGTGCAGGTGAATCAGTGTGTGGAACTGGCTTTTGGTGAAATAAAACGTAGCTTTGTTTTATGTTGTGAATTTGAGTTTAAAAATAGGTATTTTAGGGAAGTCAAGCTTATGTATCCAGCCCTGCTGCCACGCCAAGCGCTCTGGTGTGTGTGACCTGACAGACGTAGTCAAACATGCTGCCAGTGGGTTTATTTCTATGCTGAAACTCATGGAAATGAAGCCGTGTAAAGAAATAACTTCCTGACTAGATCTGAGCTTTCTCTTTGTTTAGCAGCTAGAGGAGAAGAAATCCACTCCTGCAGTGGATTACCGCAGACACTGCTGACGTAAAGTATGAGGTGCATTTGGTAAACAGGAATTTTAGCCCAGCTAAAAGTTTAAATGCCTTGCTTTTTGCGAAGAGACTAACTCACTAACAAACACCCTTTTATTTCTTCCCCTCGTTCACCTTTTGCCCTCTCTCGTGTTTCTCTCGTGCTTCTGAACTTGCGATCAGGCGTCATCAGATCGCCGAGGGGAGTGGGAGATCCAGCCAAGCCGGCAGACGAATACCTCGTATTTGACATCTCACTTGGCTGCAGATCGTCACGGAGGATCAGTACAGGTATCTCTTCCTCTTGATGTGTACAGCCTGCCTGCTCTTTGTGTTAAACCCCCTGAATTCTCCTCAAATTGCAGTAACATTGTGGTCAGGTGAGCGATTTCACAGGCTGGTTTGGTCCTGTCCTGTACTTAACGTGGTTTTGTGGGACCCAAGCTGCGGTGGCCAACATCGTTGCTGTTACCGCTTCAACAAAGCCCTTCCTCCGAGAGCTATTTTGAACTGAGATTTGTGAAACTGAAAACAGAAAGTAGTGTATATTAACAGCTCTGGTCTATAAAGCAGCCCTCTATCCCCCACCTTGAGGATGCTCTTAAGTAGTAAGAGGCAGCTGAAATAAGGTCTGTTGCGTATAAACCCCATGAATAGTTGGGCTGTTCCAGGTCAGGCTTGATAGGTGAGGTTCTGGTCGAGTTCCTGCTGATTAATGGAAATCTAGGAGTGTCGGACTGCAGCAACACACTGTGGCTGTGCAGCCACTTCTCCCACCGGACAGGAGGGTGTGGGGACCCTGCTTTCTTGCTCCACGGTGCATTTGCATTTTAGTTCTGGATCCAGTGGCAGGCCAGCACAAGGGTAAGGGTGTAAGGTGGCTGGATGTGCTCGAGAGGAGATGCAAGAGTCATTCAGGCAGACAAGAACTGTCTAGTATTGCTGGCGAGGTAAACTCTTTGGCAGAGGTTTGCCTGGGAGCGCTGGCTCTAGTGTCAGGCACAACACGCTGGAAATTGGCTCAGGTGAAGCGGGGATTAGTGCCTGGAGTGGGACAGAGCTGAGGAGACACGAAGTGCAGGATGCCGCTAGGCGAAATGCAGATTAGGGTGGAATTTTTACTTATTCCTGATACTTGGATGGATTCGATGATTATTTTTGGTTTTTTGGCTTGATTAGCCATGTTCCTTTTTTCATTTAAAGATATTTTACTGAGGAGCAGAGAAATTGAAAGATAAGGAGGAACTAATGTACATGTAGCTCTGATCTCAGGCGTGAGCAGACAGTAATCTGGAGAGATGTTTAAAGCCAGGTTGGACAGGGATTTGAGCAACCTGATCTCGTGAAAGACGCCCTGCCCACGACAGGGTGTTGCTCTAGGTGATCTGTAAAGGTCCCTTCCAACCCAAACCACTCTATGAATTCAGCTCGCAGTCAGCACAGGATGCATGTTTTTACCAGTACTGTTTTACATAAGGGCAATGGTTTCCTTGCGCAAAGGCAGAATGTGGAGGGCCTAGAGGGGAAGACGTATGAAGAGAGGCTGAAGGCCCTGGGCTTGTTCAGCCTGGAGAAGAGGAGGCTGAGGGCAGAGCTCATGGCGGCCTCCAGCTTCCTCCCGAGGGGGAGCCAAGGGACAGGCGCTGATCTCCTCCCTCTGGGGCCCAGCGACAGAACCCCAGGGAACGGCCTGGAGCTGCCACAGGGGAGGGTTAGGGTGGGGATCAGGAGAAGGTTCTTCCCGCAGAGGGTGGTGGGGCCCTGGCACAGGCTCCCCAGGGCAGTGGTCACCGCCCCGAGCTGGGCTGAGTTCAAGCAGCGTCTGGCCAACGCTCTCAGCTATCTGCTGTGATAGGGCTGGTCCTGTGTGGGGCCAGGAGTTGGGCTGATGGGCCTTAGGGGGCCCTTCCAACTCAGGATGTTCTGTGGTTCTGTAATTCTATGTGCTGCATCTCCGCAGGGACAGAGTAGTTCCAGCAATGAGGCAGTTCTAGTCTGAATTTGGCTGGGACAGTTGCCTACCTGCACAGTTTACAAGCCAATATTGTGCCACAATAGGCATTAAAAGTCTGTTTATCTAGAGCCAAGAACTGGAAATCAGCTACTGTGCACGGCTGCTGGGCTGCAGATGTTTAAATGGTTTCTCAACAGATGCCCCAGCTCATGCTGAACCCTTGGAAGGTCAGTAGCTTTGAGTGGCTGTTTCCTTTAAGGCAACGGTTGAATTTGCCACATCAAAATTAAGTGTCAGCATGTAAAAAAAAGAGGAGGAAAATCAGAGCCTTTTGTAAAATGAAATTCAACATAGTAGCAGGAGAAAGTGTGGGAAGATCACTGGGAATAGCACAATTAAGTGCTAGCATTTGGCGAAGTTGTGTGGGAAGTGCGAGGGTCTGGAGAACCTGAGCAGGCCTACAGTGTGATGAGTCTGAGAAGGGCGATGTGAAGAGAAACCAAGGGGCTGTCACTTGAGGAGAGCTCTGAAAACCACAAGCCGAGTCCTGACCTGTCTTGGCAGAGACTGGCCACGGGACTTGATCTGCAGAAACAGCAGTTGCTGGTAGAGCTTCAGTATTCAAACCGAACATGGATTGATGCACTTAACAGTGAAGGGGACATCTGCTTCAGTGGCTTCTATCCCTTCACCTCTGGTGGTTAGGTCATCCAGAGCCACCAAGAATACTGGGTAGCACCTTGACACGCCCCCCCTCCATGGGAGATACCTCCTTTTACCTTGTAGAAAGGCAAAGACATGGAGCAGGAGGGGAACCATGCATTGTTACAGCTCCTGACCCAGGAGCAGCTCCAGATGTTGACAGCACCATGCAGCAGCCTGTCCCACCTTCCAGATGGAGTGCGGAAGGGCCAGCTGAACCTTGGTCCCACACAGTTGTTGTAGCAATAGAGCAACGATGAATTAGCCAGAAAATTATGTGCTCTCCTGCAGAGCTGCTGGTATCTGGGTATCTGGAACGGTCATCCTTTGCTGTGAAGCAAAAAGAGATAGAGACCTACAGCTTTTGGGTGAGGATGTAATTCCAGAAACTGGAGCGAGACTGGTGGCTCTGGAGTGACTTCTTCCCATGGTACTGGTGTAGGAACATGACTGAGTCACTTGCCTGTAAAGAGTTAGGAGAAAACAGTCAACATAGTTTGTGTGTTTGTGTACAGGGCTGTCAATTATTCTTCACACTAGTGACTACGCCTCCCAAAGACACAAGACCTGTGCTGGGCACAGCAGCGTGAATTAGTGAACACAGAGGCAGTCCCCCGCGTGCTGTTCTGCTTGGGATGCACCAGCTGGTCTCTCCAAACCAGGCACATGATTCAAAGGTATCCAGGGAATCCCACAGCCTGATAAGAGGGTGCAAAGAGACAGGAGCAAACATAAATTACTCCCTAGATTTCCCAGAGCATACCTTGTCCAGGAGGGTGGAAACACATCACGTGCAAGGGGGCTCTGTTAACGCGGCGTTCATTTGTGTTTCAGGTGGTTAGCTCGACCAACGGGGAGCTGAACGTGGACGACCCGACAGGGGCACACTCCAACGCGCCGATAACAGCACAAGCGGAGGTGGAGGTGGTGGAGGAAGCTAAGTACGTTCGCTTTACAAACAGGCTTTCCACTGGTGTGGTCATTAATCCTCCTCCTGGGAAACGAGTGGGGATGTTTACCCGTGGTGAAGTACTCGATGCTCGTGTCCTGTGCCCTTTTCCTTGCATATTGCTGCTTTTGTGCATGGTGCCTTCAGTGCTGCTGCTGCTTCTTCTTTTACACTTGTCATGGCTGGAGAACGTAACTCTTACTCAGAGCATGTACTGCAAGATAGACAGTAGCACAAATACCAAAATAATGTGAATTGACTTCAGGAATCCCGGTGAGCGTCCCCTATTCCAAAAGGAGAACACGCTGTACTCTCGTGCTGAGAGTGTAGGAGTAGCTTGAGCACAGCTCAGTGAAGAGACTGTTGGTCTGAAAGTTAACGCTTTATTTCTGGCTGCAAGGAGTGGATGTCAGGTATCCAGAACGGTCCTAAAGTAACTCTTGTAGGGACGGGTAGTTCTGTCTGTGAACTCTCTTGGTCCAAGCCAGTGGAAGCTGAGTGAGAGAAACCAGAAGCAGCCCTCCTGCTTGTGGGGAGGAGCGTGCTCCCTCTGAGCTGACCTCTCCTCCGTAGCTTGTGATCGAGAACGAGAACTGATGTACAAAGTTGCTGCTTTGACCATTTTGGCCTCTTTTGCACACGTGCTGCATCTGGCACCATCATGTCACCTTTTGCATGATCCTCAACACGATCCCTTCTCGCTGCCTCTGAACCAAAGCAGGACCTAGCAGGGCACAATGCAATCCTGACGCTCCCCATGCGAGGGGCTGCCTTTGAACTGGGCAGTGCTGTGACGCTGCCCAACTGCCTGGTTATAATTTGACTGGATGACACCGGTGTCGCCTGTCCCACGTTGTTTGTCTCAGCCTCTGTGGGAACCTCTGTTAGGAACGGCTTGTGGGAGGGCGAAGATGAAAACTGGCAGGCATGAGAAGGGGTGTGTTGGAAAAGGTCCCTAGGTCTGCATCAATCTGAAGCCAGTGCTGGTTGTCCTGGAGGTCTTCTGCTGTCTATTCATCTCTCCCTCGGGAAGCGCTTGTGCGGGATCTTGCTCACTGGTAGCTGGCCTGGGCGTGATCCTGGCAGCGATGTGCCTGAGCAAGAGACACATTTTCTCCTCCCGGACAAAGGAGCGAGCCTTGGGTTTGGTGCAGGCTCCTCATCAAGTCCAGCGGGATGGGGGAGATCTTGAGGCGCAACTTGCAATATTCCTCTTAGATATGGGTAGTGTGGCCTGCAGAGACCACCAGTTTGGCACCACAGGCTCTGTCGTGGTCGGGCTAAAGCGGGTCTCTCCCAGATGTGTGGCTTGGGTTGCCTCTAGGGTGGGGCAAATTGCCGCCCCAGTTCTCGATGCAAGGAAGAGCCAGCTTTAGAGACGGGACCACCTTCAGCCTGTGTTTCCGCAGCACCTTGTTCAGCGAGGCCAGGGCCCAGACCCCACAGGGGAGATGTCAAGACAGGTGAAAAGGACCATACGAGAGCCGTGCTGCCCAAGCCGTGTCTCACAACGCATGGAACTGTTCTGTCCCTCACCAGCCCTTGTTTGTGTGGTTTTGGAGGCGCTGGGAAGCAGGGAGCAGAGCACGGGCTGCTTTGCACAGACAGGTTTGGGGTATCTTGATATTCCCAAGCGTAGTCTGCTTCGTTCCTCTTGCCACAGGGAGGGCTGGCTTTGCCTTCCCTTGCGACTGTGATCATAAATCCCCTCAGTTATATGAGGACGACAAAGGACTTGATTCTGCTCTGCTGTAAAGTGCAGCAGAAAGAGCTAGAAGGAGCTGGAGCTGGGGCTCTGTGTTTCGAGATGCAATAGCAGAAAGATCTTTCCCTGGCATTTCCAGCAGGCAGAGGAGCTGTGCAAATGCTTCTGCTTTGGGGTACACTGGAGAAGATAAGCTCCTGATCCCGGCCATGGGTTTAGCTGAAGGGCAGATTCCAGGCATAGATCCGTGACCTGGCCCTTCCGCCACTGGACAAGGGCAGATTCCTCTCCTGGTGGCCCAGAGCCCCTTTCTGATCCCAGCCCCAGATAAGAACCTCGTGGGGCCAGTGCCTTCATGGAAAACAGGGGGTGTTTGTTGGAGGCCTCGAGACCCTGGAAAACATGGCAGTTCTCAGCGGCGCCATGGCAAGGGCAGAGGTGGTATGAGGGCTGGGGGCGGGCGGCGGGCAGGCATGGTGTGTGTCTGCCAGTCTGCACTGCATGTTTGCATGGCTGCAGTGACATGCTTTCATCCCACCTCTGTGAACTAATTGCTCTTTCTTCCTTTCTGTGTTTTTTCTCTACACTCTCTGTAGCTGCCTGAAAATGCTCAACTTGTGGTGAGTCCCTCTCTCCAGTCCACATGCAAGGGGGAGCGGACCAGACTAGACTGGGGTTGGCAAAATCAAACCGACCAAACCCTAAAAAGGCACAAAGTCAAAGCCAACCCAGAGCTCTTTTGGTTTTAGGACCATGCTGAGGACCACACGCAATATTGGGGAGGGTGTGGGATATGTCCGAGCAGCCGCGTTAGGCTGAGCACTTCGGCTGATCTCCGAAGCGATGTACGAAAAAGATGGATTCTAATCCTTTTCTATTCGGCTTACCATCTCCCCCAAACTGTTACGTCCGTGAGCAGATGATGTCTAATGGAGTTGGGCAGAGTCGGGACCAGGCTTGCCGAGCATCTCGCAGGAATTCCTCACGCAGGCAAGGGGAGAACCCCGCACTGGGTTTCAAGGGGAGGGTGCCAGTCGCTTCCTCGGACAGATTCCTCTGAAGAAGCACAGCTCAAGGCCTGTATCGTTAGAGAGGATGGAAAGACGCAGCCACAGAGTCCTGTTAGTGACAGAGCCCCAGCTAGAGCCCTTGCTTGGAGAGGGTGGGTGGGAGATAGCTCCTTTCCAAAAACCCTGCAGCTGCCAGCTAAGCGTGCAAGGGACCTGGCTTCTCCAGGAGAGAAGGGCTGGAGGGGTTGGGATTAGCACTGATCCAAGCCCAGCTGAGGCGTGTGTTTGGTTTTATCAGGGTTTAGAAGCTGCAGCTGTGGCGTCCCAGTCTCAAGGTGTCCCATGGAGGTGTTCCCTCCCTCCCTTGTCCCTCAGGGAATCCACGTACCCAGTAAGCAGAGGACCAAGCGAAGACTCGGATGAGGAGTTTGTAGATCTCAGGGAGGGCTGATGGGTGGGAATCGCTGCGGAGCGAGATGACAAGGCCCATGTGCAGCAAGGAATGTCCTTGTGGGATGGGAGACTGACCGCCTCTGCCCTGCTCTCCATAGGCATTGCCTCCAATACCTCTGGCATCTCTGGCTTCTCTGTATGTCGTAGTCTGGGGCTGTTCTCTTGGGCATTGTCTGCATGCAGAGAGATCACGTTTTGTAATTGTCAGCCTGCCTTATTCTTTTATTTTGGTGTTTTGCCTCTGCCTGTCTGAACTGTCAGGACTTCCTTTCCTGAACCCTTCCCTGGACCTCTGAGTAACAGCCTAAAAAGACAGTCACAAGGAAAAAAACAGCCAGAAGTCAGTCAGCTCCCTTCGTTCGGTGCCCAAAGAAATGAGTGCTGCTCAGCCTTCTTCTTCCCTTACCCACCGCATGCGAAATCATAACTCGTGCATTTTCCATCCTCTCTCCCCGTAACGTTCTCCCCCTTACTCACCATTGCCCAAGTCATGAAGGAAGGTGGCTGCTGTGGGAGAGAAATACTGTGACAGGTTAGAGCAGGAGAAGGTGGCAGGTGGTCTGGGGCAGTAAAATGGAAGACCAGCCCTGGGGTGGGGGGGGTTAAAAGTGCCAGCCACGTGCAGGAGCCTGGGTTGGGTGATGTGAAAGCTTCAGACTGCACGCTGCAAACGTCAGGCTAGGCGGGTAGTGATGGAGTCGTCACAGGTTGCTCTAAGCCCGTGTTCCTGCAAGGAAAAGTGCTTTGCATTTTTCTGTCGTCTCACCTCCAAACTGGGGCGGTCTAGGAACCTGAAGACAAATCGTGGCCGTTAAACTTCCCCTGGGCCTTAGTCCATGCAGGCCAGAGGAACGTGTGGTGGGAGGTGGCCCTCCTCTCGCTGTGGCTCTTGGAGGTCTCCATGTTGTAGGGGGTTTCGGTCTCCCCAGCAGATGATCTGTGCTGGCAAGCTTGGCTCACAGGGCGGGGGTGGTCACCCCGTAGTGAGGCTCATGTGTCCGGGGGCAAGCACCTTGTGGGGCACAGGTGAGAACAAATCAGTTCCTCCAGCTCTGAGAGGACAGAAGTGGCAATGCCAACATTTTAGAGCCGTGAAGGCCAACGGAAAATAACTTGGAGGTGTTGTCAGAGCGGTTTTGAACGCTTTTGGTCTGGCTGTTGGTAAAAGATGCTTGCAGGAAAAAGTGGTCTTTGCATACTCACATCTGCTCTCGCTGCTTAGCCAGGCATCCCTTCCACCAACCTGAGAAAGTAGTTTGTCAGCATCACCCGGGCTTCTCTGGAGATGGCTGTAATGGCAGAAGGAGAAAGACATGAGGAGAAGGAGGAGCAGAACTCGCACAGAACACCTTCCTTCTGTGCAGAGGATTCCTGATAGTGGGCTGAGGATAGAAGGGTAGATACACCTTAAATGCCAAGTAATGCTGTAGGAAGCCAGCAGGACCAGAAAACGTGGGTGATTGCTTTCAGTGTATCCCACAAGCGAAGCCGCCACTCTTCACGGTTCAGCTGCGATGGGCGTTTTTCTCCCCACCTCAGCCTTCACTATCCATCCTTCTTGCTTCCCCTAACCCCTGGGCGCTGTGCACCTCCCTCGCATCGGATGGGGGAAGAAGCAGGGGTTCTGCATACCGGCACTGAATGATTAGCCAAGGTGGAAGCTCTGGTTATCGTGAAAGGTTCAGTAAAGAAACCTGGTCCCTGAGCCGAGGTCTCTTTGGAACTTGTCTTTTTAGTGAACCGTGGTGAAAACATGTGTCTCTGGGAAGAGCAGCCAGGGCTCGCTTGTCCCAGTCCGCTTCCTCCAGGGTTCGGACAGAGGGAGCGGAGCATCTGGATCCTTGTTTTACTGCTTTCCCAGGTGGCTCCTTGTGTTCCTGCCCCAGTCAAACACGGCTCCCGGCGCTCAGGGGCTGCGCCCCGCTGTCGCCCACAGCCTTTGGGAGGTGGGATTCCCCTCGCCCAGCGTGCGGCTAATTTGCCTTTGACGGTGTACCAGTCCGGGTTGGTGGCGTCAACCATCCACCAACATCTGGCAGCCTTGCCAACCATCCCGCAGGTCTCTTTGGGCCACGGGCCGGGCGCACGGAGGTGCTGTTGCATGTAGCTGAGCAGAGGGAAGCCCTGGGTGGCGGGGGACCTTCCCAGGGTGCCGGGTGTGGGGCTGACTTGCCTTGTCCTTTGTGCTCCAGGTGCTGCTGCTTCTTTAAGAGGAAACGGAAGAAGACGGCTCAGCGTCACAAGTGACCGGTGCCTCCTGGGCCTTGCAGGAACCACCACGCCTGCAGCTCCTGCCCTGTCTCACTGGAAGGGGCTTCTCTTTAGGGGGGAGGAGGAGGCATAGGAGGAAGAGAGAAAAAAAAAAAAAAAGTGACATTTTAAACCAAAAAGAGAAGAAAACGTTCCAAAACACACCACTCTGGGGTGGATCTGCTGAATGGTCTCCCTCGTTCACTCCAAGCCTGAAGCTCCTTTTGGGACCAGGACTGTGGCTGGCTCAGGTCTTGGTCGCCCTGGGAGGGGGGCTGGCTGGCTGACCCTCCTTCCCGTTGTTTACGGCGAAGGCATCGTTCACGCAAACCTGAGGACTGTGCTTAGTTCCTGCTCACTTTCCTCCCCTCCCTCCCCTGCGCTCTCTGCTCTTCCGTCCTCCTCCCTCCTTAATTAAGCAAAGAAATAACCATAGGCTCAATTGGCTGTCGAGAGGGCAGGAGGTTGTGGTGCGGGCAGGAGAGCTGTGTGGGAGAGGGGCCTGACTGCTGCAGCAGTACGAGACAGGTTCCCTTTTCGGCTCGTTGGGAACAGTTACACTGTAATGTGCAAGCTGTGAGAAATTTGCAATCTACTGTTCCAGTTAGGGTTTATTTTTTTCCGGCTCCCTTGACACCTCCTTCCTCTGACGGTAACAGAGCAATGTGGATTGTTTTAAAGAAGCTGACGTCGTTGCACTTTTTATTATTTTTAGCATTTACAGATGCACATTGTATCTGTGGATCTCTGCGTGGCCACGTGGTGCCAGCGCAGACAGACATTCAGCTGGGAAGACGGTGGGGTGCAAAGAATGCCCTCAAGTGGGGATGTCGGTGACATCCGCACCACCCTCATGCCAGTCTGGGGTTCCCGACACCCGCCTTGGGCCACGCGCTGAGGAAAGCATACTTGAATTTTCAATCACCCTTTCTAGCTGCCGGTGAATGTCCCTACCATGGTTTCCTACACCGTGCTTGACCCAACCGGCCGGGAGACGTAAGGCTGTAGCCTAGCGTTGGCAGGAAGGAGCGGTGTCAGCTTTGCTGGGCTGGACGAGTTTGCACCGGCTTAAGAGGTAGATCTGGATTGAGGTAGCTGGGAGGCAGCCGTTTCCCAAAGCGTAGGCGTTTGTTGGTGTGGGCAACCGGGCAGCCTTCTCTAATCCCTCCGGTAGGGTGGTTGTGAACACGTACCTTCTGCAAGAAAACGTTAGGAGGAGCAAAGCTTCCCCGGCAGCGGAGAGGATACTTCACTGCCTTAACACTGGTTTCGTCTCCAGATGGTCAGATAGGTTTGACTGGAAGAGCCTTCACATCCTCTCTGCAAGCATGGGTCTGGGGCACAGGGGACACCATCCCACCCCACAGGAGAAGCGACAGTTCTCATGCACCACTTCTGAGCCAAACCAATAGCTAGCAAAGGGCTTGGGGCGCTTTGCACACGTGTAAAACAAAAACCAACTTAAGTGTTGCATCCTGCTGCAGCGTTTTCAAACTTGGAGGAGGCCGAGGCTGCCCAGGGGTGGATGTGGCAGGCCCTGAGAACTTGAGCAGCTTTTGGGGAGGTTGTGAATAGGTTCCTTGTACTTTGTCTTTCCATGTGTGACACCTGACCAGGCTGGGACTGTTCACTTGAGGGACTTTGCTTGTCATAAACGCTGGCCTGGCTCACCCCCAAAATCCTGGAGAGCATGAAGGGAGAAGGGAAAGACTAGATGTCACTATCTTTTATGTTTTTTAATGATGATCTGTGTAGCTTGGAGTTCATGGAGTGGCTTTTCCGCGAGGTTCGGTTCCCCTGGCTGGGCAGGAGCGGACTTAGAGGGCAGGAAATCATCTTGGGCAGGGAGCTTCTGGCCTTCCTCTTCGTGCATCCCTAAAGCAGGCAGACGCTGGTGTGGTGCCAGGGCGGAAAAGCCTCGCTTCCTTGCCGGGATCCCCACAGGGCCTCTCTTTGCCATTCTCTACTGCGTTCCCTCCATGCCTTATCCAATGACCGTGGCTCGGAGGCACAGAGCTCTTCGCTCACACGCCCACCAGGACACACGTGCACCACCACCACCACCCCTTCTCGTTCTGCAAAGCGCTTTCCTTGAGCCATACCG
Organism: Psophia crepitans; assembly: GCA_013399095.1. Taxonomy (NCBI): domain Eukaryota; kingdom Metazoa; phylum Chordata; class Aves; order Gruiformes; family Psophiidae; genus Psophia; species Psophia crepitans. The sequence continues at coordinate 5,747 of VWZZ01005106.1, read as the reverse complement.
TTGGCCAGGGCAGGAAGGGAGACCACTCACCTCCCGCAGGCGCATGCCGGGGCGCTTCACCCTCTCATCCCCTCCTGCCAGAGGGAAGACGAGGACCGTGGCCGCGTTCCGCCCTTCTCTTTCCGAACTCCTCCGCTGCCAGCGGCTCCCAGAAGCCTGCTGTCTCTGGCACAGGTGTTCTCCTCTCTGCTGTAGGAAACCATGGTTTGGCGTCTTGGGAGGGGGCCAAAGGGGCACGGGCGCTCCCTGGGGAGCGGTCCTGCCTGCTGCAGACGGAGCCGGGCCCTGAGACACTTCTGTTGCTGCCCTCCCAAGCCCCACTAAGTGCCTGTCACCAGAACTCGATTCCTTCTGCATCTCCTGCCGTGTTTGGTCATTCCTCGCTGTCTCCGGTCAAGGAGCAGCTTGTAGTTGCAGCATATGTAAGTGTTTGCAGGGTGAGGGAGGGCGGGGGGGAAAAGGGGCCATCTCAACAGTTTTTGTTCTTAAATGTTTTTGTTTTGTTTCTGGTTTTGTTTTGTTTTTTTTTTTTAAAGTGAATGTATTTGATTGTTTAGAAACTTTCCTGACCTTGTTTTTAAGTGGGTTGGTTTGAAAGGTATTTCATGGTGACCCACTACGGCTTCTCTCTGGAGATACGATGTTCTTTTAAATCCTACGATGATGTGTTTGTAGGGGAGGACTGTCCCCCCACGGCATGCTGGTAATGCTCACTTGTACCAAGCCCTCTTGCACTATAATCGTACGTTGGACTCTTCAAAGGGGCAAAGATGTGGGGTGGCTTTTTTTTTTAAAAAAAAAAAAAAGGAAAATAAAGCCGGTTAACAGCAAGTCCTGTGCTTGAGGAAACCACTGTCCCCAGGGAGCTCGGAGGTGACCGGGAGACACAAGCCAGACTGAGCCAACCATGCTGTGGTAGGAAGAAGGGCATTAAGCCGACCTGGGCAGACTCGACTCTCCTCGTAGGAAGTCGTTAGTGGCCAGGAGACCCCAGGGGCGCAAGGGGAGGGCTCTCGGGCCGCGCGGCGGGGGGCACCCGGCACTGCGCTGGCCTCCCCGATGTAGCTCTCCCACGGCGTGGCCCACCAACGTTGCGATGCAGTCTTCTGAGGTATCAAGTGAGATGATTATTATTTTTTTTTTCAATAAAACATTGCACTGCTGCATTGTTCTCCACAAACAGATGTATTTATTACCTCTTCCTGACAACATCGCTTGTATTTTCCCTTGCTTTGCTGGGTGCTCTTGGTAGCCCTCCTCTTCCATGAGAGGTTGTGAGCCCTCCTTGGAGGGGACGACACACAGTGTGGGGGTCTTACAGGACCTTCTCACCACTCTGCCATGGACAGTTCAGCACCACAGAGCTTGGCCAAGGCACGGTGGCACCAATTTCTCTTCTCCCTGTGCCTGCATGTCCCCGCTTCAAGCATCCTGGGTACCAGAATGGCCAAACCATCAATTACTTGCAGCACAAAGATGTGAACCACTCCAAAACACACCGTCACGCGGTCCCTGTGTCTCTGGAATAGCATCTACTGCCGCTGCTGTAGGCAACAAGTGTACTGATGATACTCGGTACAGAAAAAAAGCATTAAAGGAGACGCCACCTATTAGCCAAATGTAGCACCTTTAAAAGCAGCTTTCACCGTATCGAGACAGAGCAGCTGCACTGAGACTCCCACGCTTAAGAAACTGCTTCACGCTGACATCTCTGCTGGGACGCTTTTTTCTCCTTGTTTCCCAGCCCTAAACATAGTATTTTTAGCATGAACTTTCATTTTCCATTCCTTACAAATCAGCCTTGGGACACTTTTGCTCTGACAAAGAAGACAAACCTCAACCTTTCTTTCACTGGCCCCTGGAAACACGCATCTCCGCCGGGAACTTGCTGTAGGAGTTTGTATGCCAGGCACTTAACACTGATCCAGATGTATTTGAGTAGACACTTCTTAAAAATGTAATTCCCACCTATTCAACTAACTGCAATATTTGTGAATGACTCTGCTAAGCTTCGCAGACACTTCTGTGTGCTGTTATCCTGGCCAGATCTGGTGTTTTGCCCAGGAAAAGAGCAGAGGGGGGCGAGGCCCAGCAGCCCCTCTCCCCGCTGTACCTCACAGGGATACAGGACAAGGCAGCAGGAGGCTGCACCAAGGGGAAAGCCGCCTCCTCCCGTTGCCGGACAGCTCCTGGGGGAGCCAAATCTCATTTATTGTGTCCAGTGCCTCGAGGCGGGGGGCGGAGGGACGCGGCTGTCGCCGGTTTTACGGCCGAGGACACAAACCTCCGGCCGCCGCCTCAGCGTTGCTTCCCGCCGCCGCCGCGCGCCCCCTCAGCACCCCAACGGCCGGAGCGCGTGCCCGCCCCTCACGGACCGCCGGCCGCTCCCATTGGCCGGCCCAGTCCCACCCCCAGCCTCCGCCCCGCCTCCTCCTGCTCCTCCTCCGCGGCTGTCAATCAACCCGCTTCCGCGCTTCTGATTGGCCCCCGCCGCGGCTGCCTAGCGAGGGGCAACGTGGCAGCCGCCCGGCGTTTCGCGCCGGTGCCGCCCCCG
>VWZZ01005096.1:22721-39591 GCA_013399095.1 Psophia crepitans | reverse complement strand
CAGGAGCGGGGCGCTGTGGGGCAGCAGAGCGAGGGGGCGGTGGAGAGAGGGAGGTGTGGGGCAGTCTGTGTGGGGAGCAATGGGGCTGCTGGGCTCAGGGTGCATTGGGGGGGCTGAGGTGAGCCAGGGAGTCCTGCCTGTTTGGGGGGAAGGCGCAGGGGCCACGGAGGGTTGGGGCCGTGGGGAGGGTGCTGGGGTCCCGACCTTTGTGCCATGAGCGGTGGGTGAAGCTGTCGACTGTGGTGGGCTTGTCCGCAAGAGGAGGGGGCCCAAAGACCTGGGGGGGCTTCAAAGGCACAGAGCCACGGAGAAGAGAGGTAGAAACCCCGAAGGAAGGGAGAGCCGAGAGCCGGAGCGGTTCCGAGCCTCGAAGGATGCGGGGGGTACGCAAGGGAGCAGCAAATAACCGCAGGCAGGAGAGGGGACGACGTGGAGGCAGGTTTGGGGTGCGGCACGGGCAGAGGGAGCAGAGAGCGTGTAACGTGGTAGTGCTGCACCAGCACTCACGGCTGGATGGGGTTTCATCTCCCTCCACTCTCTTTTTCTCGTTTTTTTAGGAGTCAGAGTGTGTCACCACCTTTGCCCACCAGACTGTGGAATATGAAATTGCCCCTGGTAACTAATTCCAAAGCTGATTTTTTTTTTATTATTATTTTTCAGTTTTTTTCTCCTTCTTGGCGGTTTAATATTTTTTCCCCCCACAGGCTGGAGTATAGGTCTTAGCTGGCTGAAGTGGCCTGGGAGTCCTGCCCCCTTCCCCGTGCTGGGAACAGTAAGACCTTTGGGAACTGGCACCTTTTTGGCAGCCAGCCGCAGCAAGAACAGAATTCTCACGAGTAATACACGTCCGTAATTTTTCCAGCAGTCCAAATTCTGATACGGCCTTACGATGTGATCTTTCTCCTTCCCCTAAAACTCAAGCCTGCCTACAGCGGGAGCCCTATCAGGTGGCAAAACGTTAACGATATCAGTGTGGAAATTGGATCCGATAATTGTAATTAGGTGGCTCCGGACGCGGCTGCCGGAGCTCGAATTCCGCGCCGTCCCTAACCCTGCGCTCTGGGGACGTAGTTTAGCAAACGGTAAAGCCGAGTGTGACGCAGGACGAAGTGTCTGTCCTGTTTTCTGCTCCCTCCGCGGAGGAATTGCGGTTTAAGACTAGGCGTAGCTTAGCGCGTAGGTTCGCACCTCTGGGGTTCGCTCCCCCCGCCCGGCCGCCAGCTCTTTTTGGGGGAGCTTGGCATTATTTGAGGCTTCTTCAGTTTATTTTTGAATCTCTGCTCCCTTTTGCTCGTCCATCTCCCCTAACCCCCTCGCTGGTTTCCTCGCCAGGAGTTTGTTTAAGCTTTTTACCATCTGTGTCTCATTGCAAAAAAGCAAGACGAGCCAGTTAAAAGCGAAACGGTTTCTCCTTATAAAGCCCGTGCTTGGCTTAAGCCACTTTCCTTTATTTAAAAGACCGAACGGTGACTCCCTGGAAAGAGAAGAGGTTTGCGGACGTGCCTCGCTCGACAGCGGCACGATGGGAATCCAGCCTGCTGCGGATCCAGCCGCTCCCCCAGCCTCCGAGATCGCTCGATTGCCATCTCTTACGGCAATAAAGAGAATTGTTTTTTCCTTCTCCGATGCCCCGAGCGGTAACCGGAGAAGCTCTGGGGGTAGATGAGAGTCCACAGCTGCCGCAGCGGTGGTGACACAGCCGTCCTAGGTCACGAATGCGAGTGGTTTTTTAATGATAAATGTGAATCTCGTGCTGGTGAGCCGTGCCATGCTGGTCTCCTGCCGGTTGAAGGGCTCTGTCCGGAGGATTTTGTGGGAATAATGGATGTGGGAAGAGGTCGGTTCCTTTACTGATTGTCGCAGGAGGGGAGGGATGAATATTTGATAAATGTGACTTTGATAAATGTGAACCTTTTCTGAGAGGTATTTAAAACGGGCACTGTCAAAGTTGAGAGACCCCAAGACGAGCTTTTTCCTCTTCAATGGCAGCGCTTTCCCGCTTCTAACAAATCCTCCCAGCTCCAAAAAGGGGGAAAAAATACAAAGTCCATCGTTCTTCTCTGGAACTGATCATCGAGCAAAGGCAATAGGCAAATCCCGCGTGACCTACAGGGCTTTTTGTAACGACAGAGCTGGCTTTGATAGTTTTACCAAATCCTTCCCTTTTTTGTGTGTGTGTGTGTATATTTCCCCCGCTGGGAAGTGGAACATCTGTCCCGTTGTCCTCCTGAGATGCTGCGTGGGTAACACGATCCCGATACAGCGAATTAAACTGCCTTAAAACCTCTTGGCGCGTAGACCAGGATCAATTAACTAATAAGCTTGACCTGTGGATTGTGGAGGTGTTTAATTAATTTGGTAGTTAGAAGGGACTCTAGAAAACTTGGTCTGTGAAGTGGAGGTGTTCCCGTCAGGAAGGACGATAGCGCTGTTGGGCTTGAGAATCAATCCGGGCACAAATACCCCTCCTGATAAGCCAGCGAGGCTTCAGCTTTTCTTTTGTGGTGCTTTGATCGAAGGAACTGCAGGTTTTTGCTGGTTTTTTTTAGCTTGCAAACTTTCCCCTCTACCCCCCGGTGCTCCGCTGCAGCCCCTCTGTGGAGCAGAAATTGTGGCTTTAAACCCCGCGGAGCTGCATCAGTTCTGAGAGAATTGTTCTCAAATCAGTGAGCTTTAAACCCAGGGAGGTACGAACAGCTGTGGTTCAAACGCCAGGTTAGGACCCTGCAGGAAGTTGTCAGCGTTTATTCGCCGGGAGGGTGATTTCACCATCCTCCGAGTGTCCGAAGCCGCTCGGAGCTCCATCGGATCGGGAAGCGGAGGCGATCCGCGTTTCCAGATCTGAGCAAAGTATATCTGAAAGTAAAACCAGATCTAAATATTTACGGTTCTGCTGCTGGGGAGTTATTGATGACCAGGACAGGGGAACTTCAAACGTGACAGTGTCTCTTTTAAGGCCTCCACCATCTTCCTTAGCGAACCCGTGGCTTGTTCTTTGGATCGCGTCTGCTCGCAGAGCGATTGTAATGGTGCTTGGTTTATTTCCTTGCAGCATATGGTGATGAGCTTTAGGGTATCGGAGTTACAAGTTCTCTTGGGCTTTGCTGGAAGGAACAAAAGCGGCAGGAAGCACGAACTTCTCACGAAGGCGTTACAGCTGCTGAAATCTGGCTGCAGCCCGGCCGTCCAGATGAAAATTAAAGAACTTTACCGCCGGAGGTTCCCGAGAAAGATCTTAACCCCTTCGGACTTATCGATGCTGCACGTTCAGGCGGGGCAGCTGCCCTCGGCCACCGCGCTGACGCAGGGCACGGTGTGTCACCTGCCCTATGACCACGGCTCCGGCACCGTGCCGGCGGCTCTGCTGCCTCCGGTACCTGCGCTGGGCCCCAAACACGAGACGGACGTTCAGCACCTATCGCCGCCCATCCATCCCGTCCACCCCGACGTCAAGATGAAGAGGTTGCCCTTCTACGACGTTTACGATGAGCTGATAAAACCCACCACGTTAGGTACGTTCAAAACAGTCTCGGTCCCAATTTATTAGCGTGAAAAAGGGCGTTTCTCTCCCAGCTGGCGCCTTTTCTAAGTGTGTATAAATTTTGGATTATTTACTGTTTTCACCTGACAGAGCCAGAGTGACCTTCTGGGTTGTGAAGCTTTCTCTGGTCTGTGGTAGGTCAGCATGCGGGTCCTAATCCCCAGAGAATAAAAACCCGGTTCAGTTGGCACGGGCTGCCAGTTCCCACTAATTCACAAATTAGTGAATGCCAGGAGAGTTAATTAAGAAAAGTGGGTGTGTTATTTTTACAAACGCTTGGTGTTACAGCAAAATCCTTTGCCGCCTTTGAATCTTAATTATTAACAAAAATGCAGTCCTAAAATCTTCCAATATATAAAATTAATGAACTGGTTTATGCGCTGCCGCCCGGCTTGAAGGTTGCAAACGCCAGGTCTGTGTCGATGCGAGGACTTGCCATCAGGCAGGAAGCAACCGGGGATCTTAAATAAGAGCAGAAACGGGGCAGGGCAAAAGGGCAAAGCCGCTTGTTTCTCGGCGAGGATGCTGAGTGCTCCGATGCTTCCCCATCTGTAAAACAGAGCAAAGAAAGTACTGGGGGGTGGGGGGGGTATTGCCTGATTCCAGAAAAGTCTGTGTGTTTGCTGTAATCTGTTAAAATACAGCACAGCCTGAGCCTGGTAATTGCTGGTGGGTTTGGAAGCATTGCTGGACTTACGGTGGCTTGAGCCCGTGAGGAAGGGAGGATCGTTCTGGTTTTTAGAATAAGTTGCAAGTGGTATTTATACTTTAGGTTGAGCCCCGCTGGCCTCTTCAGGCTGGATCCACCCATCTGAGGCCTTTTAACTGGTTTTCGCTTGGACTCGGGGTTGTTTTTCTTGCGTATAAACATAGCAATGTTTGCTGAAGCGGGGCGAAGTGTGTCTGCTCCAACCAAAGCCCAGGAGCTTTTGTGGAGGGTTTGGTTTTGTTACTGTTTTGCTAAAAATTGCCTTTTCTTTGGTTTGGCTTTGTTCAGTCTCTGCCACAACCTGTGGTTAAGCCTCTTCCCTGAAACGGGATGCTCGCCTTGCAAAAGAAACCCTGATAAAACTCCTTTGCTTATGCGTTGGTGCTTGAACTTGAAATTTCAAGTTTTTCCCGCAATTCCTAGGGAATTACAGGCTTTTTCTTTTATTTTTGCCTTCTGGTGGTTTGCATCTGTCTCCTCGCTTTAGCTGTGTGAACATCCCCTTTCCTTCTTTTATTTTAGTTACGTGGGGCAATTTGTTGTACATACCCAGATGTGAAGGTTGTGGTGTCAGAAAAATGCCAGTCATAAGCGATCAAGTTGTAAGAAATAACGAAAACGAGGATGAAGAGGGTGATGGTGGGTGAAGACAGTGACGGGGGTTAATGACAAAGCCTCCTGGTCCGTCCACGCTGCGTTTGCTGCTTGTGAGGAAGATCCGGGCTTCGGTTTTCCCGCTCCCCATCCTGTCCCAAACCTCTAGCTGCATTACAGTGGATTTTGGAGACGTTGGTGTTCCTCTCTGGGTTGGATGAAGGCTGCAGATGGAGCCGTAACGCTGGTTGTAAAGTGGTGGTAAGGTGGAAGTTGGTTATTGATGATAAATGGAGGTGGCAGAGGAAGCTGCGGATACTAGTTGGCGCCGCTTTGACACCGAGGAGCTTTGCCCCAGCTCTTCAGAGTAGGGTTGTGTCACCTGGGAGCAAAAGGCTCACACGGAAAGTCCTGAGACGGTCAGAATTCCTCTCTGAATTTCTCCGGTTTGGGGAAGCTCTGGCAGGTCATCTGCCAGGAAAGTCAGGGCCCCGCATTCCTCACATTCCTGAGCTGCGGGAGGCTGGAGAAGCAGAAACCCCTCGCCCCACTGAGGAATCTGCTGGAATGGGGTTTTTTGGGAGGCCAGGAGCTGACCTTCTCCTCTGCGCACCTCTAGTCGCCTCGCTTGCTCACGCTGTGACCGGCTCGCCAGAGCGTCACCGAATAAATAAAGGGTCAAAACGTGGGACTTACGCTAACACGTGCCACCGCCGTAATGTCCGCGGCTGCGTTTCCTGTCAGCGGGAGCTGCTGCTGCTCAGGACCTCTCCCGACGGGTGCAAAAACGAGGGCGGAAGAGCCCAAACCGGCTCTTTGCAAGTTACATCGGCTTCCAACGCCAGCGGTCTTTACTCCAGGATGCTGGCACCCTGCAGGCGTTCCCAGATGACGCACGGGTGTTGTGAGGGCAGCAGGCACCTGCCAGCTTTACCGTGGGAGGGGCTCAGGGGCAGAAGAAGTACTAAGCTGGGTTAGGAGCGGGGGAAATACTCTTTTCTTTTCACGTGTGTCTCGCACCAAACGTTTTCACTGTGCTGGTCACCAACCTGTGACGCTCTGGGTTCTCCCTTTCCCTGGGTTTCTGCGCCCGTGTGTATTTTTAATCAAGGGCGTGGCTGGTTTTCTCTAAATCAGCCCTGGCTGTCTGTGTGCCCGAGGAGAAAATGGCAATGCCCGACTGTTGCTTGGCAGCTGTACTTATTCTGTAACCACAGGAATTATTATCGCTTCAAAGGTGGTGGTGAGCTCTGGCATTCCCTCGGGCAGCACCGTGCGGCTCGTCGTGGACTCGGAAGCTGTTGCAGACCCAGGAGAGCGAGCGGGCGGGTTTTCCCGATTTCCTCGCCTTTTCCTGTCTCTGCCAGCCACATTCCAGGCCTGAGTTTTCCTTCGAAATAAAATGCTGGAAGCTGAATGTCTACCTTGAAAGACAGACCCGGAGCTTGGTTACGTGGTCTTGGTGGGTCCCTCCCTGGGAACTGCGGTTAATTTGGATGAGGAATTGCTGCCTTCTTGTAGTGCGTGGTGCCTGCAGGTGTAAGAATGACTTAACGATGACTTAATTTCTCTTAAACTCTCTTTTTCAGCCTCGATGAACAGTCAGCGGTTTGAAGAAGCTCACTTCACCTTTGCTTTAACCCCCCAGCAGGTTCAACAGATCCTCACCTCTCGGTAAGCGAAACCGTGTCGTGCGTGTGGCTTCCCGGCCGTGGCTGCGGGTTCTTCCCCAGCAGAATGGGGGGCGGACTTGGGAGGAAAAAATGGGAGGGAGTGGAATTACTGTATGGAAGACAGAAAATACAGCGATTGGGATAAAAACGCCCTGGTTCATCCCATAATTTAGGACTACGATCATGCATTTGCACTGGCGAGTCTGGGTTGGTGTTATATTCTTGAAGTTCAGCAGCAGCGAGAAACTTTGAGGTTGATTTTTCTCCTTTTCCCACCATTCTGTCCTCTGTTCCATGGGATTTTGCTTTAGGTCCTTGTTTTGCCCCCTAGTCCAGGAGGGTTTTACCTGTTTTTACAATTCAGCTGCGCTGGTTTCGTTCAAAATACAACGAACGCCTAGCGGTATCAATATCCCTTACTAACGTGTTGCACTGCTGTGGCTTTAATTCTCCGTGACGCGCTGCTGACAGTCTGACCACCGTTTCTGTTGCAGAGATATCTTACCGGGTGCCAAATGTGATTACACCATACAGGTGCAATTACGGTAAGGTCTTTTTAACGAAGCTGTTAAGTCCTGTTCCCTGAGCTCGTCTGTCGGTGTTCGTTCGTCCGTCACTTTGCTGAGTCACGCTTTTAGCCCTTGATTTGGTTGGAAGTTGCGTGTCGATTTGCTTAGAGGGGATTTTAAAGCTTTGCTGCTGCATTCTGAACGCCGGGATTCTGTTCGGGAGGGAACTCCTGATAAACCGCGTTGCGCGACACCACACCACGAGGGTCTTTCTGAACTCGGCGCGTCCGAGCGCGGTGTCTCTGCGTGGCGCTTGGCTGGCGTGGGTGCTGCGGCCTTGCGCACGAGTTTTCTCGATTTTAAGCGCAATTTAAATTTAACCTTTTTCAGAGTTTTGCACGCTGCCCTAGAACTCGCTTCTTTCTCTCTCTGTTTTAATTATTTGCCTTTTTGCAGATCCATTACCTTAAAATTTGAACATTTTGTGATATCCACCCAGTTATTATTACTCATGAAAATGCAAGACATGTTGGAGAGTGTGAGTAGAGTAATACTTGGAAGCGCTTCAGGAATTACCCCCTGGTTCTTGCCGACAGTGCTGGGGGTTATTTAAGTACCTGCCCACGCTGTTCTGCGGCCCTGTACAGGAACCTGGGTGGCTCTTGCCCAACATTCAACCCTTGGCAGGGTTAAAAAAATGTGAAATTTCCTTATTGGGGGTTTGAACTTGGCGAAGAGACAGAGGATCAGTGCTGGGCTCTCGGGGAAAAAAGCGACAAGCAATGTAGGGCTTTAGTTGTGATACCTGGAAGCCTGAGGGAAGGGGGTTGTTTGAAATTAAAGACTTTGGTTTAACTCGAAAGAGCCTGGTGTTCAGGAGGGCGTTTGGTATTAATTACGATTCGGTGACACTGTCTCTGATTTGGGGCTTCACATCGCCGTTGTCCTGCTGTGTCCATCTGTTCTGCTCTCGTGCGCCGAGCTGGTGGGGCGGAGCGCACGGGCACCCTGTTCCCTGAAATGCGTCGGGGGGGTGGATGCTGGGAAATGCCTCTTCTGCAGCACAAAACGCCACCGCCTGCGTTTTTGAAGGACCGATTTCAGTCTGTATGTGTCGGGTGTTGGAGATGAAACAGAGTGCACCGGATAGTCCGGCAGTATTTTCTCTCTGGAGGCTCCTGGGGAGAAGTGAGCCCTTATTCAGCAAACTTCAGGACTGAGAAACGGCGGTGGAACCATTTCTTCTCTCTTGCTGACATGCCTCAGCACACGCAGTATTCTGGCCTTCCCAAGCAAGGAAAAGATTAACTATCAGTTTTATTCTTTGTTTTATTTGGCGAGCGGACAGAGCTTAAAAAACAATAAGATCAGATTTATTTTTTGAGAACGTTGGTGGCGCGGCCCGGCATCGGCTCGACGTGCCAGGGCTTGATCTGGCAGCCCAGACGAAGCCGGCCGAGGTCGCCGTCTGACTCACGGCTACGCGGCAAGACTGTGGTTTCGGCGTAGGGAGTCGTCTCTGGCGGAGCACCCTCCTTTGAGGCAAAAATAGAGCATGCAGCCGTCCGATTAAGTGGGATTAGGGTTTGAACCAGCGCCCGTTCTGGGTTGCTGGCGCTGACATCTTTATGATGAGGAAGGCAACGGTAGGATGTTGGGCAGTGGTGGCTGAGCTTTGAGAGAGTCCAAGCAGGAAGAATTAATTAACTCTGGTGTCTAAAGAGATGTAGTTCCTTTCGCCTGGAAGTGCTGCAGAATCGACAGGTGAAGTTGCACGTGAAGGCGCCAGAGAAATCCAGTTGGCCTTGGAAACCGCGATTCCGGGGAGCTGGAATTGTCATCTGGGCTGAGGAAAACCTGCCCTGCCCCGGCATGCTTCACGGCGTGCGCGTTGGTGTGAGTCGCTGGGGGTTTGCTGTCCTACTGCTTCTGCCACGCACGGGGTTTGACACGCGCGTAGGGCTGTTGAGCTGCTGCTGTGTTTTCCAGCCACTAATCTGTTTGTTCTGCTCGGAAAATGCTTTTCCCTTTTTACAGGGAAGTTTGGCTGCCGTTTGTTGCGAGCGTCACCACTCACATGCCAGTTTCTCCCTCCTGCTTCCTTAGGTTTTGCTTGTGTGAAACCAGCTGTCCCCAGGAAGATTACTTCCCTCCTAACTTATTTGTCAAGGTCAATGGCAAACTCTGTCCCCTGCCTGTGAGTAAATCTTATTTCTTCTTAATATCTTGTAGTCTGAAGTGTGCCCTTTTACGCAGCTACAGCTCCCCGTGAGAGCAGTGGGAATGTGTTATCCGGAGATTAAAGACTGACCTGACGAAACGGTGTGGTTAGTGTAAAACTGGTTTCGCGTTGCAGGGCTGCGGGTTGGTGATGAAAGCTGCTCTTCGATTCAAGGAGTGTGGTCTGGAACTAGAAGAATATGCAAACTTTGGGCCTGGTATGGGGCTTTTTTTTTAAACTAGAGTAAAGTCTGAGATTAAAGGCAGTGCCCTTATTCCATCAGTTTCTCGCACTGCAGGAAGACCTGGATGCTCCAGCCAGGGCTGTGGTCCTTTGCCCTGCGTGATACCTCAAAATACAATCAGAAATAGCGCCTGCCCCAGCGTGCAGCCCAACAGGGACGCGATTCGGTGCCTAGGAAAGGAGGTTTGACGGTCTTAGGCCAGTTCCCTGCCTGCTGTCCCACGCTGGCTTCGCCCCATTACAGCTGGCACCGTGGGCAGTCCGACCTGCAGAACGACCTCTGATCCTCTCAGCCTCTCCCTTCGTATTTTTAGAGATTTGCATTTAGATTGTTTTTTTTTTCTTTACCTCAAGTGTTTTGTCCGCTTTTGGCCAGGACAATTAGTAACCTGCTTTAAAAAAAAGGCAAGAATACAGAAGTGGTTTCCGGCCTCGTGGGGCGGGAAGAGGGAAGTGCATGTGAGATGCAGGATGGCTAAAGGGTGCCCCCCCCTCCCCGCCAGCTTCTGCTCTCAGAGAAGGTTTCTTGCGTTCATTTGGGTGAGTCATCTGCAGCTGCGAAGCTGTTCCTGCGGGCTGTGCGAGGCGCAGCAGCTCAACAGGGACGCTTTTTTTGGGTTTTTTTGTTTAACTCTGTTTAAAGCCATGGTTGGCTGCTGAACCAGTCTCGAGCTGCCCCGGTCTGACGTGACAGCGATGACAAAAAAAACCGGCACGCTGGTGTAAATCTCTCTGAATTACAGAAAAGGCAGTCGTGGGCTGAAGAATGGGATGGCTTTCTAACCAAGTGGAATGTGGATATAAGGAAGGGAAAATGAGGTTGTCATGGGATGTCATTTTTCTCAGCTTCCCAGCCTCGTTGACGTGGGTAGGGTTTGTTTTTTAATTCAACGCTGTTTGCGCACGACACACCCCGGACTGACAGCTCTGTGTTTGCGGAGAGCTTCAGCTTATGATGGGATTCCAGCACACTTGGCAGCGTCAGGATATTAGAGGGAACCTTTATTCTCCATTTTTTGATGCTGAGGAATAATAATTCACTGCTTTGAGATTTGTAGAGAAATTCTCCAAGCTCTGGGGTGACAGGAAATGCCTCGAGGTACGTGAAGAAAATCGGGTTTGTAGCTTCTTGTGTCTGGCCTTACACCTCGGAGAGAATTTATTGTGTATCAGGTAATCTATCTTTCTTCGCAGGGTTATCTGCCGCCCACAAAAAACGGCGCAGAGCCGAAGCGACCCAGCCGCCCCGTCAACATCACTCCCTTGGCACGACTTTCGGCAACTGTCCCCAACACCATTGTAGTGAACTGGTCCTCGGAGTTCGGCAGGGTGAGTGAGGGAAAGCCGTTTCCCTCTCGCTGCTGTTCCTTAAGTACCAGGTGGGGGGTTTTTTTGGCAGCCTCATGTCTGCAGGGCAGAACCGAGGTCGTTGTGGGAGTAGCATCGAGCGGCTCCAGAAGCCCCTCTCCTTTCCAGTGGGTTTTCCTAAGCCTGAGCAGTCTCAACTCGTTTTCAACAGAACTACTCGCTGTCGGTGTACCTGGTGAAGCAGCTGACGTCAGTGACGCTGCTGCAGAAGCTGAGAGCCAAGGGCATCCGGAACCCGGACCATTCGCGAGCCCTGAGTGAGTACCGCTGGTGACGGTGTAACCGCGCTTGGTCTGGTCCCGTGCCGAGCCTGGGAGGACGGCGCAGGCCTGAATTAGTGAGCGAGGGCAGCGCGGGTCTTTGTGCGCGTCCCTTCTCGCCAGCCCGCGTGCTCTCACCACGTCCCGTTGATGGGAAGGGAAGGATCGTAAAGATTACGGCTTATTTCTTGCTGACGCCATTCAACAAAGCCCTAAATCGAACTTCTCCTCCGGTCGCTGCCATCTCTGGTGTGATACTTCCCAAACATTTGTCCCGGGAGCGGCAGCGGGGGCGGAGCCGGCGCTGCTGGCCGCTCCAGTTGTAGGCTGTTGCCCTACGCTGTCGTTTTACAGTAGGATCTTTAAGGTTGGGACCTTCTCCTTGCGCTGCCTCGAGCCGAGGAGACTTGCTGGAGCTGTTAACCTAACCGTAACGGTGCTGTCGTAAGCACTACCTGCCTGTAATTCGGGTAATAAGCGTCACGCCGCAAATCTTAAATCTTGTCTGTGTGTATTTTTTCCATGTTAAAGAAGGAGGATGTTGACAGGAGACCTTTTTTCCCCTCCTCTTCTTTCAGTTAAAGAAAAACTAACAGCTGATCCTGACAGTGAGATAGCTACAACGAGCTTACGAGTTTCCCTGATGTGTCCAGTAGGTTTCTACATTTTTGTTCCTTGTTTCTTGGACAGGCCTTTGCGAACAGCTCCCCGCTTTACCTTCCCGGTGCCTAGGAATGCTTTGGAGTGAGAGGAGAGCTAACGCTGCCGCAGCCCTGCTTTTGTTGAAAAATCAGCTTCGATTCCTGAGTAAAAGCAGAATCGCTTGCTTTCAGGCATAAAAATCAATCAATAAATTGCTGAGATTGTTGGCCTAAACTGTCTTCTGAGCTGGTCGTTGTCTTTCACCTTCGCTATTAGCATGCGTTTGAGGTGGAAGTGAGCTTAAGAAAATAAAGAAAAGGCAAAGATACCCTGAGGAAGGCTTGTTTTCTCTCACACCTTAATTCTTCACTGATGTCTAGTTTAACGTTCACCTTGCTAAACGTGCTAGAGCGCCGGGCAGGGGAGAGAAGGGAATAAGCAGGGACTAACACCGCTGGCTGTATGTGGCGCGGGAGAGGCGCTGTGTGCAAAACCAACTTGACTTCGTCTTTCTTGTCGCCTAGCTGGGTAAGATGAGGCTGATCGTGCCCTGCCGAGCCATCACGTGCACACACCTCCAGTGCTTCGATGCCGCGCTCTATCTTCAAATGAACGAGAAGAAACCCACGTGGACTTGTCCTGTGTGCGATAAGAAAGCCCCGTACGACAACCTGATAATTGACGGGTGAGCTGAGCAGGCTTCTTACGTAGTCTTTAGCGTGGATAACGTTTCTCTTTTCAGGTTTTTCCTCTAATGCTAGTGTATAGAGACAACTTACAGCCTGGAACAACTTAAAATCTGATTTATTTTTCATTCCCTAAACTGCTTTGATGCCAGTCTGGAGAGATTTCTCCCGAAGAACAGGAAGCCTTTGTCAAAATCTTGGCTTCCTCGCTGGCAGTCTCTGCGGAGGCAGTCATGAGGGAACCTGCTTACCGGGGTTTGGACAGAGCCCTCCTATGTACATTGGACAGCCCGTCATAAAACTAAACTTGCAGGTGATACTGGCTCAGATTTTTAGAACAGGAATTCTTTGTACCCCCTTGAACCCATCTCCCGAGCGCCGTCGGCCCCGCGTCGCTCCCGCCGTCCCTGTGTTTATGCGCGAGTCCTTGGAGGGTTTGCTCTCGCCCGGCAGGTTGTTCATGGAAATCCTGAACTCCTGTACGGACTGCGATGAGATACAGTTCATGGAGGACGGCTCCTGGTGTCCCATGAAGCCGAAGAAGGAGAACCAGGAGGTCTGCCAGGCGTCTGCGTTCAGTGGGATCGAGGGTAAGGGGCCTGCGGGCACCAACTCCTGGGGTTTTTTTTTCCTTTTTTCTTTTGCATGTCTTTGTTTTTGCCAAAGAGACGTTTACATCTACAAAGCAACACCCGGAGCGTTTCAGATCCCACCGGGGACCTGGTATTTGGGATCACACTGAAATACCAGGAGCATGACAGGCGCTTAGTACACTTGCTTAGAAAAAGCAAGAGAAATACAGGTTCCTCTTGAAATGGCAGCGTTAATTCCAGGGGGGCTGCAGAGACCTGACCGTTACTGTGGGGGTGATGCTTCTGTTCTGGGGAGGGGCGTGGATTTGCTACGAGCTGTTTGGAAGCCCTGAGTACCCGGCAGGGTTTGCAGCGCTTGTAGAGGCGGTGGCGTTTTGCTTGTCCCCGTCTCGGCAGTTGAAGCTGATGGCCGGTTTTCCTCCGCAGCCAGCGCCCTTTACACCGTGAGCTCCGAGGGCAAGAGCTCTTCGGAGGGTAAAAAGAAAGTGGAGGTTATCGATCTCACTCTGGACAGCTCGTCGGATGAGGAGGAGCCGCCTGCCAAGAAGCAGTGTCCGGTCTCTAGCGTGGCTCCTCCGACAGCCGGGCCCAAGGGGTAAGGCAGCACGGAGCCCGGCCTTCCCGCTTCGCTGGGCTGTGGCTTGCTTGCTTCCTGTTCTCCGCTTGCTTCCTTCCCTGAACAGCCAGATCCGAGCCCGCTCTGTCCCGGGGCGAGGTGACGGGAGGGCTCGATTTTGCTGTCAGTGCGGTGGCATCGGGGCAGGGCTGGCTTTTGCCCTCAGCACGCCGTTCCGCTGCCGTTAAGGTCCCTCGGGTCTGCGTTCCGTTGCAGGGCGTTGAGCATTGATCACCAGCCCTCGTCCGTGCTCCGAAGCCCGCCCATGGCAGCCCTTGGCAGCGACTATCTCTCCAACCTCCCCGTTCCTGACTACCATCCTCCCTACCAGGTGCCCTCCGACCTTCAAGGTAACGCCAAAGACCTCCGGCAGCGGTTACCAGCCACGCGCCATCCTTCGCCAGGCTACGAGCTGGCTGTACCGGCCTCCTCCTCCACCAAGCCGCGGAGGCCTCCGGCTCGCTCACGCGCGTGGTCTGTCTTGGCCCTGCAGCTGCCGCCGGGCAGAGCGAGTATTTTTTTTTTAAGTGACAAGAGTTCACCGGCCTGACGCAGGAGAGGGCAGAAGGAAACTCAAGTTCCTCTTCCTCCTGGGGCATGACTCTGGAGAGGTTTTTCTAGGGAAAGTTGACAGAATCGCTTGAAATCTATGAGGAATGCCCTGGGATCTGGCTGGCAGCGCCTGGTGCGTCCCGGGGCCGCTGAGGAAATGAGGCGGCGACTTCTTTTTGTAGGTGGTTCTTGTTCCTGGCCGGCAGGGTGTGAGGCGGGTTGTGTCCTAACCCAGCAGGAGGGGAGAGGGGCTCCTGTCCTGCGTGGTAAATAACAAACCGCTCCCAGGAGCCCACCGGTGTGGGGATCCCGGGGTGTGCGCGGGAGTGAGTTAGGCCTGGATTATCCCTGGGAACACGGGCGTGTAAAGCCTGGTTTTAGGGGCAGGGAGGCTGCAACGCAGAGGGGGGGAGTGACGGGCTGGGGTACGCCTCAGGTCAGCGGCAGAGACCTGAAGATAATCCCTCCGTCCTGTGCGCGGTCGGTGCGTCCCTCCTGGGGCCCGATCTGACGCGCCCGTGCGGTCGCTGGCTGGCGGAGCTCGTCTGAGCAGCTTTTGCCGGGCGCTTGGAAGCGTCGCGGTGTCACCGGCCCGCTCGGGTGCCGACCCAGCCCTTCGCAGTGAGCTCAGCTTTGCTGGAACTCGGTTTGGGCGCTGGCCCCCGCAACAGCTCCGCAGGAGCCGGGTTTAGTTCGCCCCGCACCGTTTCGCGGCTGAGGCCGTGCGCCTGGCGGTGCCGCGGCACCGTGCGCTGGGCAGCAGTCTGAACCTGTTCCCGTCTCTCCCTCAGCGCGGTTGGGCTCCCCTTCCTGCCAGAAGTTTATTTACCATCGAGAGATTTATTTTTCCCCTTTTTATTTTTCTAGGTCTGGATTTGTTTTCCTTCCTTCAAAGTGAAAATCAGGTACGTTCGGGTGGGGGGTTTGGGGGTTGGATGTTTTTGTTTTTTTTTTTTAATTTTACTGGGGCTGCGGGGCAGGGATCCCCTTTATTTCCTGCCCTTCTTGCCCCTGAAGCCCACGCTTGTCCCGGGCTGGCACGGACGGGGAGCAGCGGGTCTTGGTAACCCGGCCCATTCCTCTGGGAGCTCGGAGCGATCCATGTGCGAGAGACCTGTCCTCTCCGTGGGTGCGTGGGACTGGGGGCTGGGGCGTGGGACTGGGGGCCAGGGTTTTGGGGGATAGCGGGAGCTGATGAGGGTTTTCCCTTCGCTCGGCAGCATTACAGCCCTTCTGTCATCACCTCCCTGGACGAGCAGGATACGCTCAACCATTTCTTCCAGTACAGAGGCACCTCCAGCCCCTTCCTGAACGTGAATCCCCTGGTCCCCGTGATGGGGGGGTCTCACAGTGCCGGCGGCCAGGCCAGCAGCCGCATCAGCAGCATCGTCTCCGCCAGCACCCTACGCGAGAGCCGCGGGCACAACGGGACGATAAGTACCACCGCGGCGCTCCCGGGCTGCAGGCCCGACATCATTTCCTTGGATTAAACCCGCGCCGATGGTCGTTATCCCTCTCCTGGGGCTGGGAGACAAGGGCAGATCCCCGGCAGCCTCCTGCGGATCGGCGGCCCTGCCCGAGAGCTGGTGGGTCGTGGCCCTCCCCCCTCAACGGAAGGAACCCCCCCCCCGCCCCACACACACGGCCGGTGCACCCAGCCCCGCCGTGGGCGGTTTCCAGTCCGCCTCCGTTGGGATGGACGCGTCCCACGGCTGCGTCCGTGCTCCTCGGCGCGTTGGGATGCGGGCTGGGCAGTCGGTTAGCCGACCCCCCCCACCCCCCCAACTTTAAAGAAGTATTTTAAAAGCATTTCTATCCCCCCAAGAGCCTGCGGGGACCCCACAAGCGAGGCGGGGGCTGGCCGGGCCGGCCTCCCTGTCCCCACTGGAAATTATTCCTGGTTTTTGATGGACGAAGGTGGCGGGGGGGGAGCGGAGGACGGGGGGAAGCGAGGGCCCCGTGTGCCCCGCCCGCAGTGTCGCCTCCTGCCTGTCCCTCCGGTGACAGGTCGCTCTGGCTTGGAATTACAACCTGGGCTTTTTAGAAAAAAATTATAATAACAGAGATTTTTCCTCCTTTTAACCGTTCCAGCGCGGTCCTGTACAGAGAACAGAGGATCTATATTTTCAGTTGCAGCTTTTGTACATATAAAACTCCAAAGACTTCCCCGTTTCCGTCTCCACGCGAGGACTAAATGAAGGTTGCGTCGTCTCTGGGGCGCGCCGCGGCGCCCGTTGCACAAATTATTTATGTATTTAAACGTACACTTTAATTGGGAACCTCTCCTGCCGCTTGAGGGGCGTCCAGGCGGGCTCCGCTCCCTGCGGCCCAGCTCATCTCCCGGTTCCTGCGGCGGCTCGCCGACAGGTACCACGTGTAGCGATTATTATTATTATTATTATTTTTAGCACCTTTTTTTTTTTTAAACTGCTCCTTCCCTGAACTTCAAAGTGGTGTTTGGGGCGGGGGGGGAGCAGGGCACAGTATTCTGCTTGGACGATTTCTTATTTCTTGTAACCACGGGAAATACTTTGATGCAATAAAAGCACTAAATGCTGAGGATCTGCGGTGAGTGGGGGGCGCGGGGCGGGCGGCCCCCCTGAGCTTCTGACCCCCTGCATTTCTGAAGCCCCCGCTGGAGGCGGGGGGTCGTTCCCCGCGCC
>VWZZ01005096.1:0-14430 GCA_013399095.1 Psophia crepitans | reverse complement strand
GAGGCTGGGGGTGAGGGGGCAGAACGGGGGGGATGCGGGCATGGCTGGTCTGCGGGGCGGGAGGAGGAGGAGGAGGGGGGAGGAACGGAGCGGCCACCTTCACCCGCCTGCCTGCATCCTGCCCTGGCTGAGCGGTGGGACGGCGGCGAGGCGCCGTGGAGGCTGTATCTACGTCCGAGCCCGGCTCACGGGCTGTCCTTGCTCTGCTGCGGTCGGGGAGCGCGTCTCCCGTCCCCGGCAGGCACCCCGGTGTCCGCAGGCAAGAAGTTACCAGCTCCGTTAACCCAAAAGGTTCGTTTCTGAGCTGCCAGTTGTGGGTTTTCTCTGCTCCTTTCCTGCCCGAGGGTGTCGGAGCCCTCCCTGTCCCTCCCCTTCGCCGCGGCGGGAGCGAGGCTGCGTGTGGACCCCTCAGGCGCCGAGCCCCCTTCCCCGGTTTCTCTAAAATCTGGGTAAACGGAGCCACATCGCCCCTTGGAGCAGGGGGGGCACACGGCCTCCGAAAGCTTTCACAGCCGGCTCCCCCTGCGGGGCTTCGGCAGCCCCCCGCGGCTCATCCTCGTCCGACGGGGTGGCAGTCGGATGCCTGCCTCCAAACCCATCCCGCCGCCTCTTCTGCGGAGCCGTGGCGTCGCTTTGGGTGCTTCTCCTCCCTCCTGTCCCCCAAATTCTGCTCCGCTCTCTCTTTACACCGCTTCCACCTAGCGCTGACTTCCGCGCTTCACCCTCCGGTGTTCAGAATCGACTCTAAGAGGAACGCTGTGCAAACCCCGTCCGTCCCCAAGGCCCAGGCTTTCCTACTGCCTCGCTAACCTTTCTTGCTCGGCCTGGATGTAAAACTCTAGGCCTGCTCCGCTGGAGCACCTTCACGTCGAGCCTCCGCGGGGTCCGGCTCGCCGCCAGCGCTTTCCTTCGCTTCTAAATCGGGAGCCCGGGCGGAGCGAGGTCCCTTCTGCTCTGCGTGGGCATTAAGGAGGTCGCCGCATCCTCCGCCTGGAGGATGGCTTGCCCAGCTCTCCCGGCGTGTCTTGCTCCAGTTTCTATTTCAAGAGCACCCAGAAACCCAGCTCGGGGTGGAGGCCTCGCTGGAGGTTGCTGGTTTGCCTCTCCTGCTGGGCTCCGCTCCCGTTTCCCTCCGGAGACGGCTGGCTTTCGACAGGGGTACGCGCCGCAGAGCTTCCGCTGGGCCCGCGGACGCGGGTTGTTACGGTCTGGGTATTAAAAGCTCTGTCTGGAGCTTGCACCCGCCACGGTAATGGATATTTTTTGCTCTTTTGACATCTCTGGTTGCCTTCTGGCCTGGCCCCGGGGCGGGGACGGGGACGGGCAGGTTCCCCGGGACCGGCTGGGGACGCCGCTTGCCGCCTGTCGTCCCCAAACCTGTTCCTTCACATCATCCCTTTGAAGGAAACGGGCGCCAGGGCTTCGTTACGCCCTTCTCCGTGCGGTCGGCTCGAGGCTTTTGCAGTCTTCGCCGGCGCGTGGAGGCGCGCGGTCCGACCACGCCGGGCGGGTGCCGTACCCGCGATTCGGGGACCGTCGGCGTAGGGGGTGTCACCCGCACCGCGGCTGTGGGCAGGACGTGGCCGCGGGGCTGCTCTGCCCATGCTTGCGCCGGGGTGACCTCGGGAGCTGCTCGTGCTGCTTCCTCGGAGGGTCCCCTCGTCCCTCCGGGCTGCGTGGCCGTCACCCTGCCCTGCTGGCCGTGCACGCCCCGGTCTGACCCAGCGCTGGTGTGTTTTGGGCCGGTAACTCTCTCGCCGTGCCTCAGTTTACCTCCGGCAGAGCCGTTCCCGTCACCGCGGGGGAGGATCTGTGGAACGGAAAGCAAGACCTTGGGAGAAGCTGGACCCGTTTGCCGGGACCAGGACACGGTCCTGCGCCCCCAAACTCTTTCTTTCACCCCAGACACATAATTTCTCTCCCAGCCTGTGCCAAACCCAAACAGTTGCTGAGCTGAGCACGCTGTTGGGGTCTGTGTGCTTTTGGGGGGGCTTGGGGGGTTTTAAACTGCCCTCCCCAGGGTAATGGCAACCTGAACTCAAACCCCAGCTGCAGATGGTTTTATCTGTCCAGGATGCTGTTCTTCCCACCGACCCCCGCTGAGCAACACGATCCGCCGCTCATCAGGCGAAGTCCCGAGGCGCGGGGCCACCCCACGCAGCCCGCGGCGGCATCGCCGCTGCGAGGATCCGGCGAGGGCTCCCGGCAGGTCGGTTTTAGCGGCGACGGTCGTCTTCGTGCGAGCTGCGGCATCTTCTCTCCCCAGCAGTAAGCTCGTGCCTCCCCGAGAGCCGCAGAGGCGCGGCGGACGTCGCTCCCTGCCCGCGCACGCCGACGCCTGGGTGCCCCGAGCGGGGACAGCGCCCCGACACCTCACCTCTGGCGATTTCTGAGCTCCCGAGCTGGCGGCTGTGCCTGGGCGTAGGATTGCGGGAAGGTTTAAGGCCCGACGGCGCATGTCGAGGTGAGAAGCCGCCTCGAGGAGCGGGGAGAAGCTGTTGAGCTCCGAGGGCGAGAGACGCGGTCCCGGCTGCCATGCCAGCGCGACGGGAGAGCTCAGGATCAGCAAGGGGATTGGCGAGTACCTCAGCGTCCCGTCGGGGGAGGAGATGCCACGGAGGGTTTTTTTTCCTGCTGTTTCTTCACCTGAGAGTGCAGGAGCCGTCTTTTCCTACCCGAGGCCTGTGAGGCTCAGCCGTTCCTTGAGCTGCAGCTTGATCCTGCGGCTCTGAAGCATGGATTTAGGGTCTCTTCACCCGCGTAGGGTATAAACCCCTGGTTTATTTAACGCAAGGAGCAGCTGACGTTGGGCGAAGCCAGTTTGGACGGCGTTGCGCAGTACTTAAAGACGAGGAGTAAATATCGTTGCAGCTACAGAGGGATATTTAGTGAGTCAGCCCAAGCCCGGGGTGGTGGCGCTGAGTTATCCTGCCCGTAGCTGCCTGGCGGAGAGAGGGGAAGGCGGTTAAGTTACCTCTGGGGTTAGAGCTGTGGGACGGGCTCACGGCCATCGAGGGGAGGACAAGCGACCCAAGGAGAAGCGTCCACGGCTGCTGGATGGAGCAAGAGGAAGAACTTCTTCACGGAACTTCATATTAGGAAGAACTTCTTCATGGAAAGAGTAGTGAGGCACTGGAACAGGCTCCCCAGAGAGGTGGTTGAATCGTCATCCCTGGAGATGTTCAAAAAACGCATAGATGTGGCGCTCCAGGACATGGTCTAGCAGGCACGGTGGGGTTGGGCTGATGGTTGGACTTGACGATCTCAGAGGCCCTTTCCAACTTCAGGGATTCTGTGATTCTAAGAGTCGGAACCGGTGGCCCAGAGGCTGAAAAAACCTTCTAGTCCATCCTCGAGCATAGGGTCAAGCGCAGCGACCTTGCTCCGGACAGACACGCTGGGGGTGGGTGTGTAGGTGCCGCCCGGTTCCGGCTGCTCCGGCACTGGTGTGGCTGCCGAGCGTGTCCCTTGTGAGCCGGGCGCCCGGCCGGCAGAGCCGCAGGGCTCCCGTGCCCGGATCCTGCTCGGGGAAGGAGCCGCGATGGCGGCTCTGGGGACGTGGGGCACCCGGCAAATTCTCACTGTGCGGGCAGGGGGCTCCGGCAGCGAGCGGGGCTGCCCGGTACGTCCCTAAACCTCTGGCCGAAAGCGGGGAGGTGAGACGAAGGGCGCGTGCCGCTCCGTGCGTGCCATGGCTCTGCAGCACGCCGCCCACCTCCCGTCGGCTGTTCTGGTTTCCTTCCCTCTCTCACCCCCCTCCCTGTTGCTATTTATCCCAAATGCCATTTTTATCTCTCCCCCCCCCCCACGCTCTGACTATACATTTGAGCTTCTGGGCAAGATGCTGGTAATTTCCATACAGATTATAACATAAAAAGAGACGTTCCAAAGCTTCCAGAAACGCGTCGGACCTGCAGCGTCCCCCATGGCGCAGCCTGCTGTGAAGTGTGGGGCGGGGGCGGGGGGGAAGAGATGACCTTTCTGACGTCGTTTTGACAGTGGAAATGAATTAAGCGAAGGGTTTTTAGGCAGCGCAGAACGTCCTCCCGGTTCAGGCGGGCTCTGGAGCCTGGTGCTGTGGGATGAGCTGGGGTGGCCTGGTGTGGAAGGAGCTGTTTGGGCCTCGGTGTGTTGCCGCCTGGCTTTGGATGTGATACGTGCTCGTTGCTGATAAGAAACGTGCCGAGCGTTCGGCGCTCCTCGCTTCTGGTTTGCACCCCGGCGTCTCTGCGGGGGGCCAGCTGCCGGCGCTCCGTGTCCTGCAGAGCCTTTCCCACCCAAACCCGGGCTCCTTTTGTCCCTGTCCTGTGATTTCGGTTCAGAGGTGGGTTTGTGCGGCGCCCCCGCCTTCGCAGCCGGGCTTTCTCTCCGCGGTGGCGTTCAGCCCCGCGATTTGCTCCCACCCAGAACCGAGCAACGCCCGTTCCTCGTTCAAACACGCGTCTGTTCTCGTTAGCCTTGCGATTCACGGACGCAAAGCCGAAAGCCCCAGATGGATTCTTTTTTCAGGGCTTCTTTTTTCCCTTTTCTGAGAGCTCATCACCCATCAGTTCCCATTATACTCAAGGCTGGAGCTCTTTGGAAAATCTGCCGCGTGTTCAGCTGCCTAAACGGGCTTTTGAAAACCTGTGCCGCGGTGGCACGAACATTTTTGGGAGCGACGCTGCTGCGGGCAGCCCCCCGCCGCGCTCGTCTCCAGCCGTAAGCCCAGCACCTGGTAAATATTGCCGGCTAACGCTTTGCTTCAAGGGAGGGGGCAAAAAAAAAAGGCAAAATTAAATTAATTGAAGTGTCTGGAGGGCTTATGTGCCACTGCCAGGGAAATGATACGGAGTGGTGAGAGGGGACGGGAAGCCGAAGTGTGCTCGATGAAAACAAGACGCGGGTGAATTTGCAGCTGCATCCTCAAAGGCTTCGTGTGCTGGGGTGGGGGGACGGCTCGCCTGCGCCCAGCTCTGGTGACGCCGCTCCGGGAATTTGATCGGTCCTCGAGCTCGGCCGGGCTGTACGGAGCGACCGGTGTGGGTGTCGTGTCTCGTCTTTCCTCCTCGTGTCGCGCTCCAGGTCTCGGTAGCGGGATTTGATCGCGGGGGCTCGAGGCTGCGGCTCGCGGGGTGTTTATCCATGGTCTGGGAAGCGGGAGTACGGAAGGGAGGACTTTTATAGGGAGGTTTTATTTTTGGATGGAGACCTCACAAATTACAGGTTGGAAAATCACTGCCCAGAATGCGGCGGGGGTTGGGAGCGCTGCGGGACGGGCTGGGGAGGGCGGATCTGGGGGTGCTGCTTGGTTTTGGCAGAGTTTGCCCCTAAATTGAGGCCGATCCACAGCTCTGGGATGAAACAGAGAAACTTTTCTCTAAAGAAATCCTCCCCACTGCTCCTACCAGCTCCAGCTGCCTCCGCTCTGATGGCCCAGGGCCGGGAACCTCTCAGTGCCCCATTCCCTCGCTCCCACCCCTAAAAGCTTTGCAGCCGTGAAGGAAATCCATCCCGCTCCGCCTCGGCTGGCCGGGCAGGCTCGGGGGGAGCCAGCGGTGGGAGAGGTTCATGTCTGACCCTTTGGGTTGGGGTTTTGTGGTGTCGGTGAGCAGCAGCCAGCGAGCCTGGCTGGCTTACGGAGTGCCCGTCGCTCAAAGTAGCTTGGGGGGGGGAAGTAAAAAAAAACATTTATTCTCTATCACTGGTAATTGCGGAGTGTCTCCGTAAGGTCCCTGCGAGAGCCGTCTTCCCCGCGCTGCGAGCAGCAGGAAACCCAGCTCCGCGTCGCCAGCAGCTCCGTCGCCTCTCCGACACCGGTTTAATTCCAGCGATTTGTCTTCCGTCAGCGGGGCTGGGAGCCGGCCCTGCGCGAGGCCGCGTAGCAGAGCTCCCGGTGCTTTGTGGCAGGCTTGGCAATGGCTTTTTTTTCCCCTAAATATTGTTATCTGGACAGGCTTGAGGCTGTGAGCCTGGTGGGATTTCAATTTATTTTTCTTCGGTCCCCCGCTGACCTTGCGTGATCTGGGTAAGGGCGTTTTTCCGTTCCGCGACGGTCGCTTGGGGTTAATGAAATCTGCTGTAGCCGCCGGGCAGCGGCTCTGCCGGAGCGCCTTTCCCGGGAAGCGGAGCTCGGGAATCCGCGTTAGACTCCCCGGCGTGTTCATTTTTTGGGCTTTGTCTTTTTCCTGAGCTAAACCCGCTTGTCTCTCTCTTTACCAGGAGTACACTTGCCCGAGATGCGAATCTGGCTTTATCGAAGAAGTCACAGACGATTCCAGGTAACGTAGACGTGGATGCGCCGCTTGTTTGCGAGATGCCCAGCGGAAAGCCCCTAAACTCTGGCCAACAGGGATAAAATGAGGAGTGCGAAGAAAAAGCTGAGATATTAGTGTGACTTTGGCCTTAATACTGGATGAGGCTGAAAGTACGAGCGGCCGTCAGTCTCAGGAGGGCTTTGGGGAGGGATCCCGAGACGCCGGGAGTTTTGAATCAAGGTCCCATCAACGAACGCGCTTACAGGGCTCTGTCGCCTGTTCCTTTGCTCTATTAGAGCAAAAAGCGTGTGTTTGTGTTTTCAGGATTAAAGCTTGGGTCTCGGTGACTCACAGTCCCTTTCTTTTACCCTCTGTCGGCCCCCCGCTCGGGCTCCCGGTCGCCTCTCCCATCGCACAGCTCAGACCACTGGAGGAAGAAATAAACACCCTTTCTCTCTAGGAGCACCGATCTGGTGGTCGGTCGCCCGGCAGAACGCGCCGCCGGCAGATCAGGGGTCCGAAATGCCGCCTGTTCAGCGCTTGCTATATTCGGTCTTGATGTAATTGCTGAGAAAACTGCTCTGTTTGGGTGGGGGGCAGGCAAGACGGAAGGGCAGCAGTGATTACGTGAATCCGCTGTCTGAGACGGGAATTGGGGGCCGAGTTTTGCTGGGAAGCGGCGACGCTACGTCCTCTCGTTAAATAGAGGTGTATGCCCATCGCTTACGGCGAGACCGGGGCGCTTAGGGGCGCGTAGCCCGCCATCCCCATGGCAGAATGACGACGCTCCGTCTCAAACCCCTCCTCTTGGGTGGCTTTTCCAGAGCCCGGATAACTAACGAGCTGGTTTCCTGCACGGTCAGGTTGTGCACAGCATGCTGGCGCGTCAGCCAGCCTTCGCGCTTGAATAATCCTTTGCCGTCCCGAGGAATTACGGCGCCGTGCTCACGCAGGCCGGCTGCGTTTGCTCGTCCCGTTCTCAGACCGCACGGGGACTGTCTTGCTCTGGTTTCTGCACAGGCGACCTGCTCTCACTCCCCTGTTTCTCTCCAGTTTTCTAGATGGCAGCGGCATAGACGACAGCCCATCCACACAGTTTGCGGAGGTGAGTTTTACTCCCTTGGTTTGGTTTTTATTTCTTTAAAACCATGGCCACAAAGAGGTTTTCTGTCTCGGCTCTGGCTGCGGTACCTCAAGGCATCTTCGCTTGCCGCCTCATAAAAAGGACAGCTGATCTTCCAAAGAGTTTTCAGGAACTTGGCAGATTTTAAGGAGACTGTTGACATTGCGGGGGTTGAGACCTGCCAGAGGTTTGCTCACTGGGCAGGGCAGGAAAAGACGGGTGCTGGAGCGACACCCTGCCCCGTGGTGCTGGGGCGCGTGTCGGGGGTGCTCAGCCAGCCGGGGAGGGTGTTGCCTGACTGCCCTTTCCTCCCCGCTCACTTCTGCTCTCAGTTTTACCAACACCGCAACTGTCTGAAAATCCAAAGAAAGTCCCTGTATTGTCACTGAGCTGCGCCGAACTCGGAGCAGGGGCCGGAGTCGCCCGGGGCTCGTGGCTGCGGCTCCTCTGCCGGACCCCAGGGCGGCTCTAGGCTGAGGGCAGGCTCCGTTTCCCTGCGGGGGTTCAGCTTGAGCTGCCTAAACCAGACAGGAATAACGTTTCTGTGCGTCTCCTCTGCCAGCAGGCCTTGCTCGGCCACCGGGTTATTCATTTGCTCGGTTAGCGAGGAGTTTGAACCGTTTCTGGGTCCTGCCGGAACTTCCCCCGTGGCCCGGGTGGCAGCTCCTCGGGCAGCCTTACCCCGGGGTGGATTCGGGGCTCCGCGGTGTCGCTGAGCCCTCCTTCGCGTGCCGCAGCGAGGCAGGACAGGGTCACCAAATAACTGAAATTCCTCTGCGGCTTTGTGTTTTGAATCTGGATCCCTCCTGTTCGCTTCCCCGTCCCCTGCCGTAGGGCTGCCTTCCCTCTCCTCCCCTCCTCTTCAGCCGGATCCGTTTGTCTCCTCAACAAAACCGTTCCCATTTTATCGCTCCTCCCCGGCTCCCGTGTCCCAGAAACGCCCGGGTCCGAGCGAGATAAAGCGATCCGGCCGTGCAGCCCCGCGCGTCGGCTTACAAAGACCTTTGGGATGCCTCCACAGGAAAGGCTCTGTGTAAATTTAAATGGCTTTTAGGATTAATAATAAATGAAAGGCTTCTCCCAGCAGTGTGGCTGCAGGCAGGCAGAGCTCTGTCTTGATCATAACCAGCAGGAGAACGAGCAAAGCTCTCGTCTGCGGGGCACTAATTCAGAGAGCAGGTCATAAACTTGGCGTCTCCCTTTCCTCCAGGACGGGATTGAACCAGGCAACGTCAGAGACTTGTAAAGCGAGCTAATTTGGTGTGAAATGGAAATTAAGCCGCTCTGATCGTGTCATAACGCATGATGAGGGTCTAGTACGACTGAGAAACAACCGGCCCTCGTGTTGCGCTCTGCAGGGTTTAATTCCCGCAGTAGATCCGAGGGCGCTGCTCCTTCCAGTACCCCGTTTCCAGTGCGGAGCTTGGCCCGGGCGTACCGAGCCCGAGCGGCGCTTTGCTCCCCCCGGCACACGGAGGGGTTTTTGTCTGATGCTCCTTGTTTCGTTGCCCTCTATGAATTATTTTTTTCACAGATCTTCCGTCCCCTCCTCAGGGTTACTTTAACCCGCGGGCGATCTGAATCGCGGAAGGAATAAAACCAACCGGGGTTTTGTGGGCGCAGGTGCCCGTGGGGGGGCTCGGCTCCGAGCTGTGGCTCAGGGTGGGGGGCGCCTTGCTCGTGTTCCCGGGTTTTTTCACGTGCGTGTGTGTGTGTCGTCCCCCCCCCCAGTTTCTTCAAGCCTCGTGGCGCCCTGGGGCGGCTTAACAAAGCGCACGTCGTTGGGTTCTGCGCGCAGCAGGAAGGAGCCGAGGTGTCGGTCTTTGGGGGGTGGTACATCTGATTAATTTGGGCTATAATTAAGTGTGTTTGCCAGACTCTTTTTTTTTTTTTTTCTTTTTTTTTTTTCTCTGGGAGCCATGGTAACCTTATGAATTCGCTCAACTGCTCCTGTCAAGGTGGACTTCCCTGCCTCCGCTGTGGCAGCGGCGTCACCGGGGTTGGTGACGGAGCCGCCCCTGGTTTGTGTCTCCCCCTTTATTTATTTTTTTTTATCCCCTCAGCTTTGGGACCATTTGGACCACACGATGTTCTTTCCTGACTTCAGACCCTTTCTGAGTAGCAGCTCGCTGGATCAAGACAGCAGGGATAATGAGAGGGGCCACCAAGCCCACGCCGACCTCTGGGGACCAAGCCGACCCCCCCGATTGCCCATGACGCGGAGGTACAGATCCCGGGGCAGCTCCCGCCCCGACAGGTCTCCTGCTATCGAAGGGTAAGAGCCTAAACTACCCCCCCGGTGCATTTTCTTCCACCTCAGTGGTGAAACGTCGGATCTTGGGGTGAAATGTGCTGAAACTGGGTCTGGGGACTTGAGATTGGTGACCCCCAGAGCTGGAAAACGCAGGTTTTCACATCAGGTTTGTCCCCCCTCGGCACGAATCGAAGCTGCGTGGTGGGAAAGGTGGGTTCTGCCTGTAACGGTGCCAAACCCTCAGCGCAGGGAAACGAGTCAGCGCTTGGGAAACTCAGTCACTTCCTCTGCCGGCCCTCCCACACGGATGAGTTCGCATCCCTTCTCCCTGCGCCCCGTCTCGGGGCTCGCCCTTCTGCGGAGGGATTTACCTCGGCGAGAGTCTCGCAGCGAGGCGGCTGCGACCGATCGGAGCAGTACTTCGTGTTCTGCTGCCCGTTCTTGCTAAACCGTCGCTGCCCCCGTTTGTTTGTTTCCTCAGCTTGTTGGTGGTTTGGTTTTTTTAATCCACTCTCTTTCCATTCCTCCCTCTGTAGAATAATCCAGCAGATCTTTGCGGGGTTTTTTGCAAACTCAGCAGTTCCTGGCTCACAACACCCTTTTTCCTGGTGAGTAGCAAGTGTGGTTTACACCGTGGCTCCGATCACGGCTGTCCCAACACCAGTAAACCGCTGCGGTTTGGTGCCTGGCAGCTCTGTCTCCCCAGTATCGATCGTGCGAACCTCAGGGGCTGCTTTGGGGTGAGTGAAATGGTTTCCTTGACTCCCCGCTCCCGTCCGCAGGAGTGGGATGCTGCACTCCAATCCTGGGGACTACGCCTGGGGGCAGAGCGGCCTTGATGCTATTGTCACCCAGGTAAGACTCTCGGATGTGCCTGGCCAGGGAACGGCCTGTAAATGTTCCTGCCCGTAAATGCTCCTCTCCGCTCGGAGACGAGCCCCGGGGGTTCGGATGAGGGCTGGCAACGGACCGTCGGCGTCTGGCTCGGCGGTCACCTGTGCCCCGGGAGCTCCTCGGGTCAGGGAGCGGCGGCTCAGACCTTGTTCCTGTGGAAATACCGTATCGTTCCCCTCTTCATCGAGGCACGTGTGGTACCAGGCTGCCGGCGCCTTGCGGCCACCAGAGATCCAAATCTCTCGCCAAATTCAGCGATTCGCAGCCCTCGGCCATTTCCCCGCTGTGGTTTGCGGAGGGATGAGCCGAGTTCTCCCGCTCCCTGGAAGCACTGTCTGGCTCCTTGGAGGATCGGGGGTGTCCAGCCTCCATCCAGAGTCTCTTCCAGGGTGTTGGCATCACTGGGAGGGAAAGGAGCAGGCGGAGCCTTTCCCGAGAGCTAATTTGGGTGCTGCTGTCGTGCCGACACCTCCCGGAGCGCCGGGCGAAGCCATCTGCTGCCATTCATGCGCAGCCCCCGGCTTCCCGGGCTGCCGTCACCCGCCGTCTCACCCGCCTTACTCACCGCTTCCTAAAACGAGCAGGCAGCCCACGCGGCCGCTCGCAGGCGGCACCTTCCTCCTCCTGCCCCGTGCCCTGCGGAGCGGATTCGGGCTGGATGCGCGGCTCCGCTCGGCTCTCCGGCTACGGCCCTGCCCGTCCCGGGGTGTCGCGTCATCCCGGGCGTCTCGCTGTGGCCTCCAGAGTGAAATGAGGCTCCTGCAGACGCTCCCTGAGCCCGTTTGCGCTGATGGTCGGGTGAATCTGGGTCTTAGCGGTGTAAAATTCCTCAGAGTGGTGAAACTGTAACGCGGGGAACAGGAGGGCTGTCGGCACCATCGCTGCGGCCCCGCATTAAACCTCAGGGAGCCCCCGCAGGAGACGCAGACCTGGGGGAGTGCAGGCTTTGGTTTGGTGGTGGCACTCGACTAAAGCGGCTTCTCTGTAGCCCTGGGAGGTCGCCTCTCCCCCGACACCTCGGGAGAGGCAGAGGGTGCCCCATCTCCCTCGTTCCGGCAGTGCGAGGCTCTTCCCCTTCTCCAGACGTCTCCACCGACTCCCTTTTCGCGTCGGAATCCTCCAGGAGTAGCTTGGCACCCTCTCGGTGCCGGTGGTGATGTCTCCCGTCCCACCCAGACCCCTTTGGTTCCTCGACTGCTGATGGAAAAGACAATACCTGGAGGGCGACGGTGGTAGAAGGGGGGTTGCTGAGGCCGGAGCGCGGCGGTGAGGTCTGAACGCACAGCGCTCTGCACGACGGGGCCCTGCCGCGTCCCCACGCCCTGTTCCCTTCTCCGCAGCTCCTGGGGCAGCTGGAAAACACGGGACCACCTCCAGCCGACAAGGAGAAGATCTCCTCTCTCCCGACGGTGACAGTAACTCAGGAACAAGTCGGTAGGTGACATCAATCGCCGGCGTCTGATGTCGTTTGTCTCTTTGCTTTCAAATTGGCTGAGGGCAGGGCCGGCAGACGCGGCTCTGGCCGTGCGTTCCTGCCGGGAGCTCGTGTAAACCTCACGGGTTCTGGCAGCACAGACTCATAACCTCCACGGGTTTGCAGTTGGCTCATCCTGGGGATTTTTGTTTGCTCGGAGGATCCCGTTCCCTCGCTCCGCTCTATTACTGGAAGCTAAAAACGCTCCGTTAAGACAGACTGATTAGAAAAACTGTTTCCACAGGAGATATTTTTGTCTGCTGCTTTTTATATACCCACGTCTCATCCGGGAAGCCAAGAAGCATCTGGATTTCCATGTTGGAAACGGCCTCGCCGCTGCGGCACTCGAGAGGCCGGGAGCCGCTTGTGGCTGGGCCGTCGGCGCTGCGGCACGTGGGCTCGGGGTTTTTTATCCCCTCTCATGGCTGATGGCACGGGGCTGTTGTGGAGGAGGGGGCACTGTGGAAGCGAGAAGGTTTTGGCAGGACTCGGCTAAAACACCCTTAGTTGAATTATTTTGGTGGTGGTGGTGAGTCGTACGCAGAGAACGTGCGGGATTGCCGTGCCCCATGGCTGGTGGATGCTGCCGTCCCCGGTGGGTCGGATCCCAGCGCACCCTGGTTTGCAGGGAGCCGGCCGAAGGGCCGAGCCCGGGGGGCTGTGGCCAGCGGCGCGGCGTCTCGGTGGAGGCCCTTGGTGGGGGGCGGGGTGCCCTAGGGTCGGTGCTGGGTCTGCCCTTTCACCGGTGACCTGGGAGTGCACCCTCGGCCAGTTTGGTGATGATGCTGAACTGGGAGGAGTGGGCTGACGCGCTGGGACACTGCGCTGCCATTCAGTGAGATCTGGACAGGTTGGGTGGAGAGGAACCCAATAAAGCTCAGCCAGGGCCAGCGCAGGGTGCTGCACCCCGGGAGGAACAGCCCCAGCGCCAGGACGGTCTGGGGTGACCTGCTGGGAGGCAGCGCTGCCAGAAGGGCCTGGGGGTGCTGGTGCACCAGGCTCTCCGTGCCCAGCAGGGGCCACCAAGGCCCGTGGGACCTGGGGGCCTGGAGAAGAGCGTGGCCAGCAGGGCGAAGGAGGGTCTCCTGCCCCTCTGCCCTGCCCTGCTGAGGCCACCGCTGGAGCTCTGTGCCCAGTGCTGGGCTCCCCGGTTCAGACAGACTGGGAGCTGCTGGGGAGAGCCCAGCGGGGGGCTGTGAGGATGATGAGGGGGCTGGAGCATCTCTTGGATGAGGGAAGGCTGAGAGAGCTGGGGCTGTTCAGCCTGGAGAGGAGCAGCCCAAGAGGGGATCTGGTCAATGGGATCAGTATCTCCAGGGGGGGCCCAGAGGAAGGGGCCAGACTCTGCCCAGCGGTGCCCAGGGACAGGCCAAGGGGCAGCAGGCACAAACTGGGACACGGGAAGGTCCAACCACGTGGGGAGAAACTTCTTCCCTCTGCGGGTGGGGGAGCCCTGGGCCGGGCTGCCCAGAGAGGGTGTGGGGTCTCCTTCTCTGGAGAGACCCCAGCCCCGCCTGGCCGCCACCCGGGGTGCCCCTGCTGGGGGTGCCCCCCAGAGCTCCCTGCCCCCCCACTGGCCCGGGGATCCAGGATTTCATGTTCCCGCAGAGCCAAAGCCGCTCCCTCACCCCGCGCTCTCCCACAGATACGGGTTTGGAGTGTCCCGTCTGCAAAGAGGACTACGCCGTGGCGGAGCAAGTCCGGCAGCTACCGTGCAACCACTTCTTCCACAGCAACTGCATCGTGCCGTGGTTAGAGCTGGTAAGAGCCCGCGGCTCGGGGGGGGATCCCCTGTCGCCGAGCCGAGCCCTGACACCCCCCTTTCCCTCGCAGCACGACACGTGTCCCGTTTGCAGGAAGAGCTTGAAAGGGGAAGATTCGACCCGGCAAACGCAAAACCCCGAGGCCTCCGCGAGTGACAGCTTCAGCAGCGACAGCCACCTACACGATCGATGGACTTTCTGACGCTCGGGGGCTCCTGGGGGCAGGGGGCGGCTCTGGCCGCGCCGTCCCGGGGGTGTGCGCTGCGCGATAATTCCGGCAGCACAAGGGAAGTAGCAGGAGAATGTAGGGGAGGGCCCCGCCCTGCGGCATCGCCCAGCGCTCTTTTCCCTGAAACCTTAAACTAGCATCTCCATCGGAACCGCCTCTGTAGTCCTAAATTCCGGGTCTTTTGAGTGATTTGACTTGATTTTAGACTTGTGAAACCTTTCCTTCAGGCGTGGCCCCTTGGAGGGGGGGGAGCCCGTTGCCGGGGGTCTGGGGCTCGCGCAGCCCCCTCTGCCTCGTGTGCCCCCCCCCCAGCAAAGAGGTCCGACAGTGGGGGCAGCGTCCCCGCTGCCGTGCTCCTCGGGGGGGAGACGACCTTCACCTTCTCTGACCCCTTCTCCTCCGGCCAGGGGGTGGAATCAGGTCCGGGGGTGTTGGGGGTTTTTTTGTTGTTCTTTTT
>VWZZ01005082.1:14586-41774 GCA_013399095.1 Psophia crepitans | reverse complement strand
TGATTCTATGATTCTGTAACAGTGAATTCCAGTAGTGCTAACTGGCCGTGAAAAATAACATTTCTTTTACTTGGTTCTAATTTACTCCCCACTCTTTCATAAGATAGTTCAATATTATTGCGTTAAAAGGTGGGATTGAAAAAAGTGATCATCAGTTACAGGAGAGAACTATCAATCACAAACACGGAACAGTCATACACAAATTGTTATTGATGTCATCTGAACACAGAAAAAGGCCAGAGAGGCCTATCTACTATTGCTAATATTGGTTTCTATTTCTGGATTTTTAATACAATTTGTTTTCATTTTCACTGCAGTTGTTTCTTTTTCTGTGAGTCTTTATGGATCATTTTTTAAATGAATGCTCCTGACAGGCGAAAATTGACAGTAATTTTGTCAATCTCCATATTTCTTTGATGGCTGTAAGAAAGCATGTGCTCTTTTTTTTTTTCCAGATGATATCTGGAACTTTTGATTTGTCACCAAATAGTAGCATTATAGATGAAATGCAGGACACTAACATCGTCAGTACTACAACTCTTGAAAGATAACAGATTTGGTAACCAGATCAGCATAGGCAGCTCCCGGCACAGAGTCATTTCAGTGGGCACAGGCTCTCCCCATAAGGGTGCCATTCCCAGATCATATCCTAATTTCCATTTGATGAGGCAAAAAAAAAAAGTTTTTATTAATATTAATTTAATCCTTGTTACTTATGATCATTACGATGTAGGTTATGAGGTCTGCCTAACTTTAAAACTTGGTGTACTCAAGGCTGGCCAGACAAATATTTTGTGAGATAACCAACCATGGGCCTTCACTCCCTAATTTACATAAGACAACTTGTTCCATTTGACAATGTCATTTCAGTCTAAACAACACCGGTTTTAAAATATCTTGTTTTAAAACCACAAACTGATAAACATCCCTCAGCTTGCATTGCTATATTTTTTAAAAAATAAATGCATCCTTAAAGTGCTGATATAAAGCAACTGACAGACCTATCAAGAGACCGTGTGCCACAAGCAAATGTTCTTTTGCCACTGAGCTGGTGCCCAGACTCTCAGGGAAAACTGCTAGGTCTGAGAGGTTACTTCAGTTGACATGTCTACTCAGTCTTTGCTTTACCTGGCACAGCTTCAAACAAGAAGTCTTCTGGGAGGGCTTTAGTTAAGACGACATGTGTCCATGAGGAAATAGACTTGCTTCAGTGACCATCAAATAACCTTTAAAGGAAAGCTTTAGCCTACTACCAACAACCAAGTTGTTCTCTGTATTACGAAAGAGGTTCAGGTTAATAGGACCATTTGAACTTTAAATAGTGGTCCAGACATTGACTCTGTCTGTCCTGGGCAAAACATGCAGTCTTGGGTCTCTATACACACTTTTGACTAATAAGGATAACCTTGCCTTTACTCAGTGGAATAGTTTGAGGACCAAATTCGTTTCTTTTTTTTTTTTTTTTTTTTCAAATACAAAGCATTATATCATTTTTCCAATTTTCTTCATTCTTTTTCGCCACAGCTTAAACATGAGAACATGTGTCTATCTGCAAGAGTTTGTGTGTATGCATATGCAGATAAACAGATAGGAAGTAATTTCATTTGGCTACTATACAAATAAACAGAACATTAAATATTTGCCACATTTCAACAGATAATGCATGTTATAGCCTTGAATACCTCATCACAAAGGAACAAACACCAAGCCAGAATCAAGAGCTGGACAATTCTGCTGGACAGAAGAAATAAAAAAAATAAATAAATTGTGCAATACGTCTCCAGGATTTCAAAAATCTTTGCTTTTTTAAAACTACATTGTTATTGAGTTTATTGGAGAGCTTGTGTCTTATCCTTTAGCCTCACTGCACAAAACTCAGAAAGCAGTTATGAAGTAAAGCCAACCCTTAGAGCAACCAGTGTCATCAGGAGGAATTAGCAGGGACTGCTGATGAGGTAGATTTATTTTGCATCACTTTAAACTCATGTTATACATCTCTTGTGTTGCCTGGGCCAGCCTGTTACACACCTTGCTTAGAAGCTGTTATGCTGCTGGAGGGAGGACACAGTGCCTAAAAGCAGTAAGACTTCTTGGGCATGATCTGAACAGGAAACCAGAGAACAATTTCTCCCTTCTCTTGCTTCATCTGCCAAATTCTTCTAATGACAAATCCTTCTTTGTCTCTGTGAGCATCCAGCTAGTCACCCTCTTTCATCTCTGGGAATCTCTCTCAAACTCCCTCTTATTCATCACTTTGCAGAGTTTTTCTTCTTCTCCAAGAGGTTCCTGGTTCATTCTGAAGATGCCTTACTGTAGCTCCCCACTATATATGCACACACAGTTTCACTCTACTCTCTTGCTGACACTTTGCTTATTTCTAATATTCGTTCTATGCATTTCACCACATTTCACGATCATGGCTCTTGCTGCTATTTTCTCTTCACCTCTTCTTTCCTTTCCCTTCAAGAGCTATAGAAAGGTGAAAGACATTCAAGGCACTTTCTGCCAAAGCCACCTCACAGTTATGCTGAGTAAAAAGCAAGTCACAAATGCTGGAGAAAGCCAGTTGGGGAAGCAAGAGAAGCAGGGGATATGCTGACACCTGCAGCCACAGCTACAGTTGCTACCTATTGGCAGCAGGAGAGTCACTTCAGCAAGCACTCCATCTCATCTAAGAGCTTGGGTAAGGTATGAAAGACAAATACAGAGACAGAACTCTTAGCAATTGGTAAAAGACATACGTATATTTTCTGTATGATCTCATCCCAGCTCTTCTCTTGCTACCCGTTAATGACTTTTGACTCATTCTAACCACAGGTTCAGCATATAACTAGAATGAGGGTTGCTTATGTTCTGTGGAGAAGTCATCAAGCCAAATATACCAGTCACTGGAGAAGGTGTGCATGGAGCAGAAATCATCAGGAAGGTTGGAAAACTAGCTTTGAGAACATGATGTGTGGAGAGGAACCTGTAGAAAAGCTTTCATTAAAGAAAGACAGCAGCGTGGCGGCAGATCTTGGTGAAGTCACAGTTCAGATCTGAGTAGCTCTTCATGTAGCCTTTAATGTCATGCAGCTGAAGGACTCAGGGTATTCTGGATAGTATATGGAGTGAAAGAGCCAACCAAGAGCATACCATTTTAACTGATCTCATTTTACATCTTCACTGCTGCTAAGAAGAGAGGAGGGAGTTTCAACTGTGACAGTAAAAGAAAGGCCAGTCAGAAGTCATCACTGAACCAGAAATGCCACATGCTGTCTGTTCACTTCATATCATGCAAGACCAGAAACAGCTCAGTCTTTACTACTGCAGGCAGTGGAAGAGATAGTTGGAAAAGCTCTGTATTGGAAAACAGAATTATTGTTGCTCTGTGAGGCCATGGTTCAAGCAGGGGAAAACCCTACACATTAGATTCTTTTACCTATTTGGAAAAGTTAGCGGGAAGCCTGTTAGATTTGGTGGTTTAAACAAAAATATGACTCAGTTATTTGTGAAAGACAAATAGTTCAGGCATTGCTAATTATTTAACACCGTAGTTATCCTGGCACCTGCAAAGCTTTACATATCTTTCTATTACATCTTTATTTAGTAGTAATCATTAGTGTTATAGTGGGATTTCCAACAAGAGTAAGATTTTGTTGTGGCAGATACAGCACAAAAGTCATAGCAAAATAGTCCTCACCACAATTACAGTACACTCTGATTACACAAGAAAGAAAAGAGTCAGGAAGGAAAATACGATGTCAAGCATATACCCAAGGTTGTATGTCAAAATCTGAAGCAGAATTTGGATTTCCCAAGTTGCAGTACAAAAAACTCCCCACCAAAATTATCCACTCTTTCCTGGGTACATTTGAACACCGTCTGGTCTCTCTTGAGCAGAGGCAGCAACACAAGAAAAAAAAATTACTTTTACCTGTGAACTTGCACATGTTTTTACTATCAGGATCCCAGAAACATTTGATGAATTGTTGTAACACAAGATTTGAACTATGGTATGTACTACTTTCTGCATGCTAGCTTTTAAAAAAAACACACTCATGTCTTGTCTAAGATTTGCTGTCTAATAGAATCATTTGTGCTATGTTTTTCCAATAAACAAGAAATTAATTGAACCAAATGAAGACTCAGGTAGAGAAAGATGACTGCTAAATTTAAAGAATGGTATAAATCACTACTCTTTCTTTGAAGAGTCAAATAATTCTCCATGCCAAAAGGCATTAATTGGTCATTAAATAGTTGGATATTAGTATGTCTAGTAATCTCTGAAAGAGTTCATATGTCTTACATCTATGAGTAATATGTTTCTATATCTAAGAGTCTTTAACCATTCTTTATGATGCACATTTTCACAGTTATTTTCAGTAAGAATTCCTCACCTTTCTGTCATTTCTTTGTCCCCAAAAGAAATACTAAATCAGGGTAGCTGAAATAACCTATTTGAAATTTCTTGCTTTGATGCATTAAACATAATTTCCTTCTCTCTGTTTTCATCATAACAAACAGCATCATTATAGTTGACATTTACCTTATTCCACATTATTTTTGTCATAAATTAAGAAAGAAACATTAGATCTAATGACATGGCAATGAAGAAAGTACCTAACTAACGTGATAAATTATTTGTAGTGATTTTTAAGATAATTCAATTTTGTCTGTACAGTACCTAAAATTAAAATAAACAACCTATTTTTCTCAGTTGGACCTGGCTTCTGGAAGCACTTTTCATGTAATATTTACCCTACATAACCATCCCAACAGGACTGGAAAGGCCACACAACTCTGAAGTGCTACTATTTCAATGCAAGCCAGTCAGAAAGACTTCATTCCAAAGCACCTCTTGAAAACATATAATTCTAATAAAACCCTACAATAAATAGCAAAAAAAGGAAAGACAAAGTAAAATTGTCTTCCTATTATGACATACTTTTCATTGATGCCTATTTCATTTGCTTAGAATTACAAGGGACTTTTGAAAAGAAGAAAGTTGTGTTTTCTATTTTGACTAGGTTAAACATTTTCTTCACATTAGCAAAATCATGCTGATAATTTGAAACAATTCCTATTAGCATGACTGTAAAATGTGTTTTGGATGACTCCAGGTATTGAATGTTCCTGCATCATCCCCATCACACACACAAAATATTCTACACTATTGATTTATATTACGGTCTTTCCAACTGTTACTCTTCTCCATGTTTTTTAATCTCTTATCACTTTTCCTCTTTAATGTTTACTTTTCTCACCTGTGTCTTTCATCAGCTTAAGTCACAAAATATAATAAGCCTATGATCAGTATACGTCTAGGTGACCAGAGAAGTAAGAGATATTTCTGAGCACCTACCTGTTGGGTGAAATGCTGAAAACAATTTCACCACCAGATGCGATGACAAAGCGCCCCGTTCTGTTGTCCTTTGCCTTTGAAGTTTGCAGTCTATTCTGAAAAGGCAAGCAGTAACAAGAATTTAACTCTTGAGTGTTGCTTGCACTGAATACTTTCTACATGACAGCAATTAAGAGCATAACCACCACTCCACCCGCCAAAAAAACCCCAAATTAAAAAAAACCAACACTTCCATAAACCCTCATTTTAATCTTCTTTCCTGAAGATTTTTGAGAGGAGTATAGTCAAAGTGTAGCGAATGGCCCAATAACATTCAGTATTTCTATTGGTTGTTTGGCTACAGAAAAGGGAAAAGGTGGTCAATAAACAGAATGCTTACATATAGTATGGTATAACAACAATATAATTCAAATGCTTAAGGTCTGAAAGAAAAAGTTCAGTACTCTATACACCTTAAAAGCCCACCTCTGATTTACTTTATTAGACAATTCTCCAAGTAGTGTATGTAACACTGCAAATGCATATAAATTATTTTTGTAGATAACCATTTACATGCTTTATGACCATCCTTACATGCACAAATCTGAATGGACGTCTACTGACACGTGAGCTACTTATTTGAAAAGCTGTAAACCTTTTAGCCTGAATACCTGTGGCCTCGTTGCATACTTCTCTTGGGTATAAAGTATTCAGGTTCAGAAAGTTCTGCTCTGCTGAAGGTCTGCTGCAAATACCGTGTTATTATTTCCCACTTCCCCCCGCCCCATATATAGATGTGGTGACACATTTATGCAAATACACAGAGTTTTTGTCCTTTATCATACATTACTCCTCAATTAATTGCAGGGAAGTGCAGTGTAATTGCTTCAGGAGCAAAGGACATCTGATAGTGGTATGCACATCAGACTGTGGCCCTTGACTTGGACAAGTTAACTGACAAGCTGCAGTTCCAGGTTTTAGACTGCCACTCTCGCAAAGTGAATTTCAGATCGACACAGGAAGCACCCAGTGAGGGGGAAACAACAATTACATTAAATCACATTTAAAACATTTTTGACAGGTGAATCTTGTCACAAACTGGAAAGCAGGAAATGACCTCAGGGGTTTAAAACTCTGAATGTATCCAGAAATTTGTGCTACCATCAAAACTTTGTTACCTGACTCCCTTTCAAATCAGTTAATGTTTCAATGAGATCAAGGCTCAACACATCCACTTAACTCTCTGCTTCAGAGAGTTTAAGCGAAATCAGACGCTTTTCCCATATAGAAAAAGCTGAACACACAAACAGAGGTTCAAAAGACTGGAGTTTAATGGCATACAATTTGTCTATTGCTTCTTCATAGATTTTTTTTTTTTTTTTTTTTTTACTGCTGTTCTTAACAACACGAAGCATAAAATCCATAGGAACTGCCATGTCTTCTTTTTGGCTGTCAAAGTTAAATGGAAAAAGAAAAATATATATGTACTTTAGTAGATGATATAGCATAAGCAACTTTAATAAACACATTGACAGAGAGATTCTTCTACCCCCAACTTTGGGTGAAACTGCCAGGCACAACATGAAGTAGAAGTCATCTGATTTCATCCCCACTACAAATAGAAAGCAAGCAGCTGCT
Source organism: Psophia crepitans (assembly GCA_013399095.1). Lineage (NCBI taxonomy): Eukaryota > Metazoa > Chordata > Aves > Gruiformes > Psophiidae > Psophia > Psophia crepitans. The sequence goes on along the minus strand of VWZZ01005082.1, from coordinate 34,813 downwards.
CATTTGTAAAAGAAAGTGACTGTACAAGAGGTTATCAAACTTGGACTTGAACTTGGATATAGTCATTAAAAGGGTTCTAGAGACAAAGTCCAGCAGGCAAAACTGAATTTAAACAGTCAAGTAACGAATTAAGCACTTCAGACTAATTAGCTATGTCTTCTATCAAGCTAAGTATAAAATGAGAATTATTTCAATAAAAAAAAAAATAAATCAGACTTTCAGCAGTATGAAGTGAGAACTAAATTTTTTGTTCTATTCAAAGGAGGAAATAACTATAAGAAAATGACTTCCCTATTTGCTAAACAGCCATCCTGAAAGAAAGAAAGAATGAGACACCTCTAGGAACTTATAAAAGCATCCAGAGGAACCAAAACTAATTTCATATGTGGCAATAGGATATTTTCCCAGCATTTTTGACAAAGGAGGAGGAAAAAAAAAATAAAAAAAAATTTCCACATTTCCTCCTTCTTCTGGATGACCTTTTGTTATCCAAACCTATGTATAAAACAACACAGAGCTGTGAATAAGGACTGAACCAGGAGGAGACTCATAAAACCTATGGGAAATAATACTAAAGCAACTGATGGATGTGAATTCTGAATACCAGCCTCAGTTTCCTGTGGTCTACAAAGTGATACAAAGGGAGTCATCCAAGAATGACTTACACTTCAGTAGATGGTTGGAGTTTTGCCATCAATTTAACTTCTCCTTGTAAAAAGAAGCAAAACTTGCACATGGAAACAAAACCTTTGCATGATGCATTGCTATCCAAAAAAAAAACAAACAAAAAAACCCATAAAACAAAACCCCAAAACAAAACAAACCCAACAAAACAAACAAATAAAAAATGCAAGAACAAAAATTCAAAAGAAGCAGTATTATCACGGGTTAATCTCTAATGTAACACCGTGGCTGGCACTTGAATCTCTGTACATCGGGTGAGTCCATGAATTATTAGGCTATAAATAAATTTGGCTGAATGGTGCTCAGAGTTCTCAGGTCATGGTTCCTGGACAGGGGACACGGCCAGAGCAAAAACATTTTGCTTCCCAAGATAACTATCACTGGCAGGACAGAGGCGCTTGTACGCACCTAGGAGCAGAGCCTGACTGTTATGGTTTAACCCCAGCTAGCAGCTAAGCACCACACAGCTGCTCGCAAAGCAAGACAAGGAATTTATTCCCCACTCCCCACGGTAGGCAGGTGTTCAGCCATCCCCAGGACAGCAGGGCTCCATCACGCATAATGGTGACTTGGGAACACAAATGCCATCACTTTGAACGTTTCCCCCTTCCTTCTTTCCAGTGGAAGAAGGGACAGGCAACTCGGGGAAAGTACAAGGAAATTGCCAGCGTATGCAGGGGAAAAATCAGGAAAGCTGAAGCCCAGCATGAGCTCAACCTGGCCACAGTAGTAAAAGACAACAAAAAATGTTTCTACAAAAAAATTAACATCAGTTTCCCCCTTCCTTCTTTCCAGTGGAAGAAGGGACAGGCAACTCGGGGAAAGTACAAGGAAATTGCCAGCGTATGCAGGGGAAAAATCAGGAAAGCTGAAGCCCAGCATGAGCTCAACCTGGCCACAGTAGTAAAAGACAACAAAAAATGTTTCTACAAAAAAATTAACATCAACAGGAGGGCCAAGGAGAATCTCCATCCGTTACTGGATTCGTCAGGGAACTTGACTACTCGAGATAAGGAAAAGGCTGAGATTCTCAATGCAGCCTTTGCATCTGTCTTCAATAGTCAGAGCAGTTGTCCTCGGGGTACTCAGCCTCCTGACCTGGAAGTCTGAGACAGGGAGCAGAACAAACCCCACAGGATTCAGGTCAAAACAGTTAGAGAACTATGGCTCCACCTGGACTGCCACAAGTCCATGGGGCCAGATGGGATCCATCTTAGGGTGCTGAGGGAGCTGGTGGATGTGATTGCCAAGTCCGTCTCCATCATCTATCAGTGGTCATGGTCAACCAGAGAAGTCCCAGATGACTGGAAGCTTGCTAATGTGACATCCATCCATAAGAAAGGTTGTAAGGAGGATCCAGGGAACTACAGGCCTGTCAGCCTGACCTCGGTGCCAGGGAAGGTCATGGAGCAAGTCATCTCGAGGGCAATCACATGCCATGTCTGTGACAACGGGGGGATCAGGCCCAGCCAGCATGGGTTTGTGAAAGGCAAGTCCTGCCTGATCAAGCTGATCTTCTTCTATTACCAGGTGACCTGCCTCGTGGATGAGGGAAAGGCTGTTGATGTAGTCTGCCTACTAGACTTCAGCAAAGCCTTTGAGACCGTCTCCCACAGCATTCTCCTGGAGAAGCTGGCGGCCCATGACCTGGACAGGTACACTCTTCGCAGGGTTCATAACTGGCTGGATGGCCGGGCCCAGAGAGTGGTGGTGAATGGAGTGAAATCCAGCTGGCGACCGTTTGTGAATGGTGTTCCCCAGGGGTGTGTGCTGGGGCCCATCCTCTTCAACATCTTTGTTGATGATTTGGATGAGGGAATTGGTTGCACCCTCAGTNAGGCCCTGGAGCATGTCCAGAGAAGGGCAACGAATCTGGTGAAGGGGCTGGAGCACAAGTCTTATCAGGAACATCTGAGGAAACTGGGACTGTTTAGTCTGGAGAAGAGGAGGCTCAGGGCAGACCTTGTTGCCCTCTACAACTACCTGAAAGGAAGTTGTGGTCAGCTGGGGGTTGGCCTCTTCTCACAGATAACTAGTGACAGGACAAGGGGGAATGGCTGCAAGCTGTTCCAGGGGAGGTTCAGGTTGGAGATGAGGAGAAATTTCTTCTTGGAAAGGGTGGTCGGGCATTGCAACAGGTTGCCCAGCGAGGTGGTGGAGTCACTGTCCCTGGGTGTGTTTAAAGAAAGGTTGGATGTGTTACTTAGGGACATGATTTAGTGGGCAATAGGTGGTGGGGGGACAGTTGGACTAGATGATCCTTGAGGTCTCTTCCAACCTTAATAATTTTATGATTCTTCTTCCCCCAGCTTTATATACTGAACATGAGGTCATATGGTGTCGACTATCCCTTTGGTCAGTTTGTCCCAGCTGTTTCCCCTCTCAGATTCTTGTGGACCCCCAGTCTCCTTGCTGGTGGGGTGATGTGAAAAGACCTTGGCAATGTGTAAGCCCAGCTCAGCAATAACAAAAACATCTCTGCATTATCAACACTGTTTTCCGCACAAATCCAAAAAACCTTAGCCTCATACTAGCTAGTATGAAGAACATTAATTCTATCCTAGCCAAAACCAGCACATCAACACAGTAAGGGTGAAAATGCAGCACCAGAAGCTCAGAAGTACTCCTTGGTACAGCAGTTTAAACAATGCACTTGAGCTCCTGACAGAGCTGTCCCACTTTCTATAAATAATGCTCTAGCTAAGGGAGACTGACTCTCTCCTTAGGCCTCTCTCACATATGATGTAATTTGGACCTTCTACTTCTGCAGAGAATGGCCCTGCGTACAGAAGTAGTAGTTATTGAAATGTCTTTGTGGGGTTTTGGGGTTTTTTTTGAGGATGCGCTTGGCAAGATTTAAGATTAGTTACAGGAAGGATACAGATTAAAACAACTCCAAACAACAAAACTTTGAAAACATCTCTGAAATGGATTGCTCATACCACATACCAATTCCATGTACAATACAAGTGGCTCCGCAGTTGTTTTTCTGAGAATGCTACAGTGAAGTTGCCATAGCCGAGTGAGCCAGTGGCAGTGAAACTGTTTTGTGTGTTCAGCTTTAATTTTAAATGTGCTGAGGGACATAAGGCAAAAGATATGCATCTTAAAAAAAAAAAAAGAGAGAAAGAAACAGGAGGAAATGAAAGACTACGAGATGAAAGCATCAAAGGTGTATTCAGCTGGCCTTTATAAGAGATTGCAGTAAAAGTCAGTACAAGTAGAAAAGCCCATCCCCAACTTGATGCATCCCTGGCAGGTCATAACCATTCAAAGGAAAGCCAGTACATAACATACAGACTTCTTCCTGAACTCCAGCCTGATATCAAATCAACTACCCATTGTTTCAGCCTCTTTTAGTACATCTAGAGGAGCGATAAGAACACTCTGTGAGAGCAAAACTGCCAGGGAGACAGAGAAGCAGGGTCAGTGTTTAGCAACAAGTAACACTCCCCATTGCTCTTGTCCGTTCCCACAATATCCACCCCTTGGTAAGAAGTCAGCCTGAAAAATCTTTAGAGAAAAAGAACTGAAGAATAGTGCCATGAGCAGAGCTAATAGTGTGCTATGAATTAAAAAGAAAAAAGAAACAAAAACACCCCCACACCCAAAAAAACCAAAACTGTAAAACTACTAGTAAAAGATTAAGTGCTAGTAGCAAACAACAGCTTTCAGGTGACTTTGGGTTGTTTGATTTTTAAGTAAAATTTTTTTTTTTGCATTATGCACCCTGATGCAACTAAGCCTCCAAACACACATTTCAAAAACATGCCTCTAACCTCAAATAAAGGGGGAAAAACAACAAAAATGTTTCCTGTGATTAGTGACATTTATGATACCACTTTGACTATTCCACAGGAGACCTTTAGCTCTCCAGTTTGCAGGAAACACTCTGCTAAGTGGTTTCTAATGGGCAGTTCTAGTCCACATCATCTGAGTTACGGGCACATACTGTGTGTGAAAACTATCTGTGTCAAATAAGCTTCCACGTTATTTTTAAAAGTGCCTGCTCAGCATAGTAACCTGTCTTTTTATAATAAGAGTACGTAACAGACACCACAGAGATTTAAAAGACAACGTAAGGTACTACATTGGGTTTTGTCTGTGTGATTAGGAAACTTCAAACATACTCACATAGGTTCAGATAATTTGCTTTCCAAGTATGTCATGTATCTTAATTTGGTTGTGGAACAGAGCTAAAAATGAGGCAAGAAAGCACCCACAGGTGATAGGCAAATATCCCATATATTTATCTCCAAATCACTATTTACGTGCACTTTGAACATCAATTTACATGTATACTGATACTGCACTTTTGAGAGTAGATCTGAGGTTTCTTTAAGAAGAAAACCTATTCCCAAACTATTCCAGTTTAAAGTAGAAGCACTGAACCTTAGAAAACTTTTGAAGTTAACATAACTTTACCTGCGTTGCTTTCATATACAATATATAATACAAAACCAAAACCATTAATAAATTGTGTTTACCTGGGCTAGTTCTGTTCAGGTTGAAACAGATTTCAGTTCTTGCTAAAAGTTAGATTAATGCTTGTTTTATTTCTATGCTTAATGCCTTGGATTTTTGTGTGACAAAGTGTTACACTGTCTGGCTAGGGAATCAAACAAAGCCTGTTTCCTTTATAGGGGAAACCCTGCAAGTTTCCTGAAAGATGCAATATTTTTTAGACTCCACTGAAACCTTCCAAAACTTCTGAAAATCAAATACCTGCTTATATCATTTTGAACTAAAAAAGCTACCAAAAACACAGAAGGGAAAAGCTACAGCCTGTTAGACCAGCAGTAAAAGTCCTCTCTCAACATTTCCATAGCTTCAATTTATCTTCAGTAAGGCATGTAAATACTAGTTTGATTCCCTGTCTCACATACCCCTAAAAATAGTAAAGAAACAAAGTAAATAAAAATCTCAGATAAAACTGGGAGCATTAATATTTCACAAGTCAATAAACAGTTTTTAAATTTTAACTTTACATGAATAGGCACATATATATATTTTATATATAAACATATGTGTGTATGCACACATTTCAGCAAACACGTTTTCTTGAAAGCTGAGTTTGCCTTCACTATATGAAACACGTCAATGTGATCCGCCATGCAAGGCCAGATTCAAAGTTTTACTTGAAATATTCATGACTTTCTAGAAACATTAGGGGTTTTATCTGAGCTTGGACTTAAACCACCCTTCCTCAGAGCATCAACCAAAAATTTTCATTAACAAGCAGTAGAATGAAGGCAGTTAAAAAAAATCCAGAACTCAATCACTGTATCCTGGAAAGGTGTACAGCATATACTGAAAGGTGATAGGATACCCCCTGAAGTATTTAATTTCTCTAAAAGACATTTCTTATTTTCAGTTGTTCTGCCATATCATGGAAGTTAATGATCATGGAGATAGTAAACTTACAACATCAATCAGCATTTAGAAAAAAGTGTGACTTCCCCTCACGGTTTCTTTTTCTTAGCCTAGAAACTTTCCTGCAGGTTTTTCTCTCTCATTAGACTAAAATTTGATGAGTTCATCTTATGCTTACTTCAGTGCTTATATTTGTAACTTTGGCTGAAACACGAATATGCTTTGGTCAACACCAAAGTATCATCAAGAATATAGACAAATCATAGGTCCACAAATCTTTGAGATTGCTTTTAAGAGAGATTTTGGAAAAAGAACAAGTTAAATTCATGAAAACAATCAAAAAGATTGTTATGTATCAGTTGATATTTTCTTCCAAATTCCATGATGATAGGTACACATCGATCATCCCTTTTTCTTATAAATAAGATCTGCTCAATGATGTCTAACCAATTTATTTTTATGTATTCTTTAGATTTGTCTTTTATGTCTAAACAAGGCTATTTTGCTCACCAAGAATAGTTGTAAGTAGGTGTGAGACCCTGACAATTATGAGAATCCATACTTTGCTAATGTAATTCTCTGCTGACATTTTAATAACTTATCTAGATACATCAGACTGTTTCCACATCATTTGTTCACTTTCAGACATTCTGATTTCTTTCAGCCGATGTATTCATTTCACTCAAAGCTGTCAATTTGTGGTGTTCCTTGAGTGCATAAAATTTCTTTAGTAATTGGATCATGTAGTTTTACATTCCATTTTTTAAACACATACTTTGAAAAGTTACTCCTTCCCACTCTGGCACTCAGTTAATCTCAGAAAGGTATATGTCTTAGTCTTGTGCTTTCTCCAAATATTAATTCCACACCTAATTAAAACTTCTCAAGTTGCCAGTGTCAGACAACATTTTCAATACATTCCCTAGAAAAGTAATTTCCTCCTTAACTGCTGCATTGCTACAGAGATTTGAAAAACACCTTACTTTTTAGACAGACCTGAATAATCTAAGTTTGAGATGAGGAGTCACTTCTTATAGTTTCATGATACTCTCTGGTAGAACTGAAGATTGTGAAACCCTTTCTAGGGAAGCAGAACAGAATTTTGCTTTAAAAAAGACAATAATTCTTTAAGACATCCTAAGCTTCCCTGAGCATCTTTTTGTTTTTATGTACAAAGCCCAAACTCATCTTAATTTTTGTCTGAAACATTTCTTTGCAGAGTCTTTTCTAAATGTCCCACAGATGGTTCAGAAAACCAAACGATACTCACAAGAGCTCAAATAGCTTCACCAGCTTCTGTTACTACTTCCTCATTCCTCTCAGTTCTAGTTTCCATTTTCTAATCCTCAGACAACCACATTAGCCCTTCTCCTATGTAGTTATGTCAATTTCTTAAAATATTCTCCACTATTCTTTTAGAGAAAAAAAAACTTTTCTTTTTAGTCTTTTGGTTTTTGTCTGTCTCTGAATATACACACACTTGAACACTTCTAAAATGCTTTGAAAATTACATGTGAATATGGTTTTGGCATATCTGAAGACATGATTTCTATCACCTAGGACAGATTGTACCTGTGAACTAAACATGTGAAATTTAATTTCAACTTCCAATTTGGTTTATTACACAAAAGGCTTTAAAGAGCCTATTTGAAAATGTATTACAAAGGTATGTTTTGTGTTGGTCATTCTGAGATTAACTGGAGATTTCTCGGAAAGATCTATTAAAACTATTGACTCTGAGCTCAGATAACATAGGATCAATTCAATGAGCTCATGCGTATATCATGCAGTATCACTGTTACTGGAGCAGTGAGTTCATATCACGGATCTGAATTTCACTTGCACTGATGACATACATTGAATTAACATGGGAAGTAACAGTATAAAACTCGGTAAATCAGCACATTTTCAGCACATGTTGTGAATAAGAATATAAAATAATAATAATAAAGAAACAGAAAATACAAGAAACAAAGCAACCAATATTTCCACAAGATTGTCTCTGAAGTCCCAAAAATTTGAGGTCCCGAGATTTCCTGTGCCTTTCCTTACCTCCTTGTCCAACTATTCAGTTAAAAAATTAAGTTTGAAATAAAACATGGGGTTTGCAGTTTTTCCAAATTCTACGTAATAAAGTCATCTAGTCTTTGTAATTTACACTCCATTATATAAACCAGTCATTTTTAAATTTATTTTCCATATAAAGAGATTTGCTTAGTCAAAGTTTACTACAAAGAAATTTTAAAACTCATTTTTTTGGCCAGACACTGACAGTTGTTTTTTTCTTGTGAACCTAGATCAATTTCTCCAATTTGCCTCTCCTGCCTANTAATTTTTCCAATTTGCCCTCCCTGCCTTCATTATTTTTTTTTTTTTTTTTTTTTTTTTTTTTTTTTTTTCAACTAGTGACTAGAGCAAGACTGACCACTTTTAATTGTGTAGCATGTCACATTTTGGATTAGCATGATACTAGGAGTGGAACTCTGAACAGTATTTTCTCTCTCAGATATACTTGAGAATACTGCATGCAGCTCTGGAGTCTCCATNTAGATATTAGGAAGAAATTCTGTACTGTGGGGGTGGTGAGGCACTGGAAAAGATAGCCCAGAGAAGCTGTGAAGGCCACATCCCTGGAAGTGTTCAAGGCCAGGTTGGATGGGGCTTTGGACAACATGGTCTAGTGGAGGGTGTCCCTGCCCATGGCAGGGGGGTTGGAACTAGGTGATTTTTACATCCCTTCCAACCCAAACCATTTTATGATTCTGTACCTGAAAGCTGAGAACTCTTTTGATCAGCTACACTTTTCTCTACTTTTTACTTCCACCCATTGCACAACAAAGATTTCAAACAAAGCACTTTTTAGAAGTTAAGGAATAGATACCTTCAAATTCTATACCTTTTCCTTTCTTAAAATGTCAGTCTTCAAATTATTTTTTCTCTGAAATAGGAATAGTTTTTCTCCTTTCCCACAGCATGTATATATATACACACTGTTGAAATGTAAGCGTGAACAGTAACCATTACAGCAGTTCAAGATACATATCCCTTTTCTAGGGTTCATTACTTGTGGTTGGTGGTTTTAGGAATAATACTTATATTCTTTATCAACTAGTACATATTCAAATTAAGTTAAAATGTGACCAAAATATTTCCAAGGTACTTGCAGCACTCTGTATTTGTTTATTCATTTCACATGAGAAACACACACAAAAAAACCTCCAACCAAACTGCTGTTCCTATGAAATTACAAAACTTTGTAGGAAAATGAGGGAAAGAAGCAGACACAAACTAATCTGAGCAGCTTCATTAAAGCTGAAATATAAGTACTCAAATATAAGAATTTGTTTCAGTTTGTCCACTTTAGAGTATATAGGAACAGCCTGCTGAAGGGTAGCCCCACCACAATTAACAACTGCATAACTAGCTCAATACAATACAGATACAGCCAGTTCCGCAACTCCCATTAAAGCAGTAAGGCTTGCATTTATAAACAAGTCTATCTTAGTACCTTGAATCTCAATGCTCTGGTATATTTACTTCATGTTACAAAGAGTATTTCATCCTAACACTTAGCTCTATCTAAGTAAGTGACAGCATGATCCATGTTCATGGAAGCCATGAACAGTTAGGTCCACAGATACTGTATTAAATTATTTGATTAATGCTTCAATCAACAGAATATCTAGTAAGGCTTTGCCATAATCACTAGGACATAGAAATTATAGAAAATGTGGGGTTTTTTTAATTATTCTTTCTTTCACTTCCTATGGCAGGACCATCAATTTACAGAGAAATTAGAAAATTTCAGATCTGGCGAATTTATTTGTCACAGGTCTTCCAGAAATAGCATCAGTCTGATCTTACGTGAGGTTCTTAAGAAAACTCCTTTGTGGAAACAACTCTGGGAATTCCACAGGCACAGATTTTCTAACTTCTCTATAAAATACTTTTTTTATAAAAATGTTAGTGCTGTAAGCTCCCTGAGATTGGGTGCTCCTTTGTATCAGCTTCTCCTTGTAGAACACAGTAACTTAAGTAAAGGAGGGACTGCAGACCCACTGGTATATCTGCAAAACCCTCTCTGACTTCAGCTCATTCACTCAGTTACACATGTACATACCTATTAGTCTTAAATGAGTTTGGATCAACAGCCCAGGGGAATAATCCCAAAAGATTTGGGTTTTGCAGGAAAAGTTAGGGGAAGCGACAGGCCTGCAGGCTTTCCCTTACTGCAGACAATGCATTAAAAGGACAGAAATTGGTTTGACTGTTAAATATAAGCTATGCTCGCGGGGCTGCAAGACAGATTTTTATGTTATAAATGAGCATACATTAAACGGGGAGAATAAACGAAACAAGGGAAATATAATGAACAAATTCCTACAAAGCAAGTATACGAATAGCCCGTATTTAATCTGGAGTGACAATTTAAAAAGACATACTTCTGATACTTTCTCTTCTTCTGGCAAGACCTCACTGTATAAATCTAACATTAAAATGCCTGTAGGATTTTATTTACAGTGAACTGAAGACTATGCAAGTTCATCCAGCAGTTATATCTTTCAACAATAGGTCACCAAATCCAAAGGCTTTTATTTATTTTCATGGTTTGTAAAGAGATATTTAAAGATTATTTTGCTCTGTGCATTTCAGTAACAGATTCTGTTTAATATCAGCTTAGTGGGACACTATGTAAAAAAAAATCTGGGTTCTACTCTTTCATTATCCCTCAGGGTGTTTAAGGAAAGGTTAGATGTGGTACTTAGGGACGTGGTTTAGTGGGTAATAGGTGGTGGGGGGATGGTTGGACTAGATGATCCTTGAGGTCACTTACAACCTTAATGATTCTATTCTATTCTACTGGTGTTTTCGTATACATCATTCTGTATTAGTAACAGATAATGATTTCCACTGGGATTTGAGCTCCTAAATCAGTGGGACATTAAAATAAATAATCCTATAAAGAACCCTTGCAGGTGAATTCTGTGCCTCAAAGTAAATAAATAAAATATTAAAAAAAAAGGTGGTCAAGCAATAGACTATCAACCCATTGCTTTACTCCAAAGGCGAAGGTGTCTCTTACCACAAGGTATGCACCATTCATCAATACTGAATTTCAAAACCTCAGGAAAGCACATGACTTCAATTCCTTGGTGGCTCTCATGATTGATTTTGTGTCAACCTTACAAGATCTGCTAGCAATGCTGCACGGCAAATCCCTTCTTGGCATTACTCTATTTTTCCTCAACTGTACAGAAAACCCCATAAACAAAGCTACATCAAAAGAGACATCATCCGACAGGGTAGACTTCGGAAGAAGGACACCTCTGTGTTCCTGAATCACAGGGCCTTTTATTCCTTGTGTATCTATCTCAAAAATATTGCCCAAATTTAAGTGGATGCTGCTTTCAGTGTTTCTTGTTTGATTATTTGCATTTGAGGCATTCATTTGAGGTGTCAAAGCCAGAGACAAAAACCTATGCCTCAATAAAAGTATAAATATTTATACAAAATAGGATCCCTCTAATTAGAGCAATGGCATTTGTCCTGCTGCTGGAAAGGTCATCTCTAGGGTGGTTTACCTTTTGCTGTGTTGTGCAACACAGATATCCCAAAGTGGCACCCCCCAGAAGACTCCAGTCATTTTCATGGTAGCATTCGATAGCTCCATTGGAAAAGCACCCATTAAATTCAAAAGCTGTAGCCCCCAGTCAAAGACATCGTATTCATCCAGGGATCCTACTTGATATTCAACACCTTGTAACTCATGTCAGATTTGAATATTTTATTTTTTCAGCCATGTATATAAACCATTGAATGGAGGGGATTGAATATCATCCTTTTTCCTCCAGCGATAACTATCTAGAAAATAGAATGCAATAGGTATAAGGAACACAAACAAATACAATAACATGCAAGCAGAGGCCAGTGTAGTATCCTGAAAGGGATCTATACAGCAATAAGCCTTCACTTTTCCACTATCCTTCCTCTCACTGGATATACACTGGGTTATGACCATAGTCCCATTCCTGCATGATTTGTAGAACTGCCTCAATATTTTTACAGCTTGTTCACAATATCAACTCAGGAGTCTTTTTGCAACTAATCGGTGCTGAAAGAATTGTGAAAATAACCTTTGCCACCCTCAATGCACAAAGCATGAGGGAGGCTGCTTAGTTTCACAGATAAAAATTGAGGTTCTATGAACCATATACTCAGGTTTGATACTTCTATTCACATGAATTTACCACTTTGTGTGATTATTTGCACACCCAGTTTTTCCTTCAGAAGCTGACAAACAATAAAGCATGGGGGCTCTGAGCAACCTGATCTAGTTGAAGATGTCCATGTTCATTGCAGGGAGGTTGGACTAGATGATCTTTGAAGGTCCCTTCCAACCCAAACTATTCTATGATTATATGACAGCAGCCATCATAGCCTTTGGCATTATATACTAGAACAGGGTCTCCCCAAAACTTTGTACCCATAAACAGCTGAAGAAAGTCCACAAGATCCATTGTTTTCCCTTTAAACTCCCATTCTTGTTCAGTTTTCCCTGCTGTCTCTTCTTCATCCTAAGGGGCATTCAGTAATAACTCCATGACAAAAACGTTCTGTATATGCATCCTGATCTTCTGCATACATTCCACATCATAGATAATATAGTCCTGCCCTTTAGACCACAGACATGAACCACTAGTGATGGTTTACGTTATAGTTCTGTTCACAGCACATCTGCACTTCCAGTCTTCCCATTCATGGTGTTTTTCTATATAGGTGCTAGACTTTTCAGATAATCACAGTCAAAAAAATCAATTTCTTTTTTAACAGCTAAGGTCTTGTGCCTCTGTAAGCACTCCCCAGACCTTCACAGCAGCCTGCAGCAGGAGTACCTTATCCTTGTCCCAAGTTAACTGTTACCTGCTTTAAATTAAAAACAAATCCAAACCAAAACACAGCCAGCAAATACTTACCCGACATCCTTAACACCATGATAACGTTAATCGTGTAAAAGTAGTAAACAGTGCTTGAAATATTTAAGACTGTCCTTTGGCTTAAAAATCCCTCAATCCTTTTTTCCATCTCAAATATGAAGACGATGCATATATTAACATAGGAGATCCTCAGGCAAGGGCATGTCACTCAGCATGACTTTCATGTGCCCAGACCAACCCTGTTTGCCACCTAGTTCTCTTGTGCTGTATCTGTGAGATCCCTCCATGTTGTAAGCACTGTGAGACTCCCAGCAAAACAGAGATTGCCACTGTTATTTTGATCAGGGCTTTGGTTGGTTGGTTGTTGGGTTTTTGTTTGTGTTTTTTTTTGTTTGTTTTGTTTTGGTGGGGGTTTTTTGTGGGTTTTTTTTGGTTGGTGGTTTTTTTGGGTTTTTTTTTTCTTTGTTTTTTCTTTCTGTCATCTTGGGGTGGGGGTTGCATTCTGCGTACCATGTCCCCACTGGTTTTTATAGTAAAGATAGCCAGGCAGAAAGTCCAATCAAAATATATTTCTCTCTTACTTTGCAGAATAGTACTAACCCAGTCTAAAAATGTCACCATGTACATAATGTTTAAATTAGTAGAAGAAGAATATAAAGAGTCACACAATCTGAAAGTTTCCAAGATGGAGCTGAGTGTCATATCACCATATTCAAACAGATGGTGTAAATGATCAAAAGTTTGTTCTACACCCTGAACAGATGTTTCATAAGGTTCACTAGTGTTACTTGCTTTAAATTAACAAATCTGTATTCTTCTAGCGCCAAATAACTGGATCAGTCATTCCTACTACCAAACATGCACCATGGAAGCTATAGAATGGTCTGAACAATATACTATGTCTTGCATGGGGCAGCACTCGACAGTTTTCAATAAAAACCCAAACCAAATATTTAGAAGTCTGAAGTCTTGAATAAAGGGAAGAGAAAGGATGAGAATCAGTTGTACAACTCTTCCAACAGAAGAGCCAGAAACGCAGCTAATATCTCAGTTCCGCAACCACAAAAGAGAAAGTGTTTCTGTCCTCAGAAGTCCCCAGACTTGTGCAATTACAACAGCTGCAGGAAAATGCTTTCTGTTTCTGGAATAGATAATTTTCAGCTACTCTGTAGAGATGACTTATGAAGAGTCTAATGATTTCTGGGATCTGTTAGAAGCTTAAACAGGTTGTAATCTGAATAATTTAGGTGATGAACTCTACGTTGAAAATCCAGTAAAGCTTTACTGGAGTTCAAACTAAAATAAAGGGGGGTTGGGGGAAGGGCAAAACGTAGTGTTTTCTAATAATATACTATTGCACTTCAATATAAAGACAGTACTTACACTGTTACTTGGTTTTGTCTCTTGCAATGTCTAATCAGAATAGTTTAGGTTGGAAAGAATCTCTGGAGGTCGTATGCTCAAACCTACCTCTTGAAACTACGCTAATGGTTTATTATTTCTATATACAAAGTGTTACATCGATTTTAAGCAAGTCAACAGTAGAAAGGCAGTCTTAGAGACCTGCTTTTTCTTAAAAAACATATCCTTCATTTTGTCAGCATTCATAGATGAAATCACCTACAGAGCTGGAAAAAATCAGACCATAGAGTCATAGCATTTCTATTTCAGAGAAATACACATTTCTCTTTACTCCCGTTGAAATTAAATGCAATCTTTATATTCTGATTTCCATATGAGAATGGATACAGGCCAATGGGGACGTAAGGTGATCTCTACACAGAAGAAAGGCAGCCTCTCCTTGTAACCATCATATCCACGTGGAATTGATACTACCTTATTTCTTTCTGCAACATATATTTTAGCTTATTTTGTCCAAAACAACAACAACAAAAGACAGTTGCTAATTTGCAGTCCAACCTATTTTCACCTCAATCTCCCTCTTTCTTCTACCATGCAAGGAGAAGAAACCAAGATCTGCTTCATCTTACTCTTCTGAATGCAGTGGAATACCTGGATTTATCTTCACTGCCTAGGAAAATGGTGTCTTGTGTCTGACATACGACAATGTCTTAAAAAAACTCTACTCATGTCTGCTCAAACTATGAAGATGGCCTAGTAAATTAGAAGTTTCATCTTCAGCTAATGGGCCTGAATGACCCCATATGACTTAAATAAAAGTTAGAAATTTCTCTGTGGTTTGATAAATTTTCTTAGCATGTGTCTCTGTGGCTCATTCTTTTTGTAAATGATGGACAGAAAGTTACCATAGTCAGATTGATATTTTAAGGTTATTATGGTACATTGGCCTTGGTATCACTGAAGAGAATTTTTTTAAGTTATTTTATTAGTAAACAACATCTACCAATACCTTATATCTCAAGTTTCCCATTTCTTGCACTATTAATTGGAACAATATTTACTCAGGCGGATAAAACACAGCTTATCTTTTGGCAGATCTAAACTGAGCCCTTTGACTTGCATGTGCAAGTAAATCAGAATCTTCCTTTTGACTACAGTAGGCGTCAGTTCAAACACTTAATTTTAAAGACATTTGAGACAGAGAATTAACATAATTTAAAAGACACTACTAGCTATCCGCCCAACAGTACACCATGTCACATACCTCCTTCCACTATTTTAACAACAAAATAATCAAGAAATACATACCACACACACAAACACCCAGACACAAAGAGCAGGGAGGACAAAATACACAACGTAAATTTGTTCCATGACCAGTAAACTCCAGTATTGTACATAGGCAGTCAGCAAAGCTAGGAGATGCTTTCTGCAGAATTTCTGTAGAGGGAATTTTTCTTACAAAGGCATTAAACAAAAACTGAAGTCACAATGCCATGGGGTGTTATTGGTCATAATGGAGGAAAGATTACTTCAGGATTTACATAAAAGAATAAATAGTCTTTTGAGAAACAGACTGTCTGCTGATATAAAAAGACTGGCTGACATAATTGCATAGTTAGGATTCCACTGGAATGAGGGCAAAAAGTCCATCTAAACTATTAGAATCTGCTACTAAGTAGAGAGTTTTTTTCCCTCTGTATAGTAAAATAATTACATTAATGAAGTTCCTGCTTTAAGAATTATACTGAGGTGCTCTTCAAATCAACTTACAAATGAGTAATGGCCAAAGCAAAATGACTTCAAAAGGTCAAGAACCACCCCGACTCCCAGCAATGTAAATGCTAAAAGTTTAAACTGAAGAAAGCCTAAGCTAACATGGTCTCTTTGTTTTATACCTGTCTAAGTAAAGAAAATTGAAGAAGTGCTCCTCTAAAGTGCAAACGGGAGGCAACAGCAGCCCCCATACTGCACAAGGAAATTTTTTCTTGTTTCGTTTTGTGGGCAGGTTGTTGGGAGATGCTATCAATTTACATGTTTCACAAAAATGAAATTCTTCCAATTATTTCTTTCATTTGGCGTTGTTAAAGAAAAGCAGTAAGAAACTGAAGTGATTGTGGAGTATACTGGTCTACTATTTGAATAAACAATAGCTCGGTATTTATTTCAGTATGTCAGAGAGCACCAAGACAGTCATTAAAAAGCTCTAAACAAACTGAAGGATCATTCATGTTTTCAAGAAAATTCTATGTATCAAAGGCCCCCATTGTTAACTGCTGCAGACTGGCTAAGGAATAGTTCTACCTGCCACATCAGAATCTACTTCTCTATCTAGACCCTCTTTAAGTTTCTTAATACCTGTCTGCCACAATAATTGTGCTTCAACTTTGTTCTATAGAATTTGCTTCCCCTGGAGGATTTTTTTTTCAAGACCACATTACTTAGATTTAGAATTGTACGCATCAGACATGCTCAAAACCATTGTGTTTTAAGGTTGCAACATGTCTAGTTTAGCGAGGTTTGCAGTTGTTTATCAATTTGTGGGATCAGGTTTTTAAATATAAGGGTCATGTCAACTCCTTATACTACAATATTTTAATTATATTATGTATTTATATTATCATGCAAAACACCAGTAAACTAGTTTATGTAGGTTACAGGTATTAAAAAATCTTCTACGTGAAGTTACTTCATTTACTGTATTTTTCAATGCCTCCTTTCTTGAGAAGTTATTTTATTATAAAAAAATTTCAAGAGGATAAATATTATTTTTAGTTTTGCTCTCTGTCAATAATAATAATATTTAAGTTACAAGTTTCAGTGTCCTCCATAGTACTTCAGCTACTATTTTCATTCTTTTCTGTTTTAGGTGCTTCCTCATAATTCTCCAGTTAGTATTTATGGATAGACTATTTATGGTGAACTATCTTCTGACTAGAGAATATATTTCAATTTAGTCAGCAATCATTGGTATACCTGTTCAGCTTTTAAAAAAAAAAAAATGCATTCCTGAATAACTTTCAAATGGTAAACGTAGCTTAACTACAGATTCAGGTGTCATGTGTCAGAAATTTTTCTCTTTTGTTTTATATTGCCATAATTAACTTTTGGCTCATTGAATGGAAATAATTTGTTGACCTTTTTATACTATATGCAATATGAAAATACTCTGTTACCATAAGCTGTAGTTAATCGCACGAGAAGATGAGCTTCTATATCAGAAATAGTTGTATGGTACTATAAACATAGTATGAACAAACACACACATCTTAATATACACATGCCATAGATAATATTCCATGCTTTGCGTTAACTCTAACTTGATCATTTCGTGCCATCTAGATACTTTCCTTAAACAAGTAATTTTTAACTTAAGATGACAGCATAAAATTAGCATTATTTGTGTTTTGGAAACAAGATTTTCTGGCACATTCCCATTGAATGTATGATCACCAGATCATTCATTTGACAGATTATAAACTACTGCTTATTATAAGTTGGGTCGTTTCAGAGCTATAAATTCTGGAAAAGTTTTAAAGTATTTTCTTTAGTTTTGAAATAAAGAAATGATATTTAATTAGCTTCCTCATGTTCTGAAGCAACTTTGCTTGAAAGAGATGAACAAAAGTTATCTACCCCAAGTGAAACAATTCAGAAAGTTTTCAGTTCTGATTAGAGAGAATTAAACCAGAACCTCAATCACATTGGTTGCCGCAACTCTCACCAGGTCACTCTTTGGTAAAGATAACTGGAAGGCATTTTGATTGCTCACATACCTTCCGTACTCCATAACATATAAAGGCAACTAACCTACTGCTGCACAATTCTGTGCAAAACTTCAGCTGCCAAGTTTTTCAAGGGCAGAGATTTTTTTACATGTATGTTCATATTATCTTTTAAGGTTTGTAAGAAAAAAAAAAGACAACAAAAAACAAAAGGAGGAGGAAAACATGTTCAAAGTAACAGGGAAGGGGGAGGAGAATCACCCTGAAATACAATCTTTTAAAGTTTAAAATTATTATGACATGGGACTCATGCCATTAAGAATATATTCAGCTACTAATCAGAAAGAAACAGATTGTTATTCTCCAACATCAAGATAATTCCACAAGTTACATATATTCTGCAACTTTGAAACGGAAATGAAACTTTGAAATGTATTTCTAAGACAAAGGCTGTGATGAATTATCCCTTTTTAACTTGACTAATTAGCTTCACTTCCCCTGAGTCCCTCTTTAGTAATTTCTTTTAACTTCAATGTCACCCTTTCATGATGACACCACCAATCCACATGCAATCCCATTATCACAAGTAGGATCTTGTTTCAATGATTAGTACAAAGAAAGAGAGGGAATAAACAGCAAACAGAAGTATTAGTCTGTCAGGTATAATAAATGAGAAGAGTCTTAAAAATAAAAATAATAAGTTATATCTGCCAGAAGAGATCACTCCTAAAGTTTTTTAACATTAGAACTTGAAATATAAATATCTTATCTTTTACTGTCTGGTACATGAGAAGAACATATATTTATATGAATATATGTATTTATTATAGATCGCACTGAAAAATGGCAAAAATCATTCTTTTACACTTTGGCTGGAGCAGTACTGCATGCTGCCCTAATCTAGCAACATCTTTTTCTTATTATTACATTTCCAAATGGTCAGTATTTTTTTTTTATATACATTCATAGTGTTCACTTATCTTTGCAGATAATTTTCTACAAATATCTATTTTATATTTAGGCCTTTCTCAAACCGTATTTTGAGGAGAACCAGTGTCTCAAAGATTCAGAAACTAACATATACTTTTGTAACTACTGGAATTAATTGTTGCTATGAATTTTCCTTCTATTTTCTGAAATTAACATGTTTTCTACACTTAAATGTGCCACGAAAAGACCACAGTATACAGCAATTTGTTATTTCCAAATAAACAAACATAAAAATCCATAAAAATAACAGTTCATTGAATTATTCAGTAAGAACTGATACTTTATTCACTTACTCCTTTGCTTCCAAACTACTTACCATTTGGGATCTATTATCAATGAATTGGATGTGTCATTTTGATCATACAGTATTATTTCTGTATTTTGAGATACTAACCTAACTTCACACAAGGGGCTGGGACTACTGCTTTAATGCAAACTGCCCTGTGATCAGAGAAAATTCAGAATGCCTCAGTTTTTCTAACCCCACGTGTGCCCAAGAAGGACAGAACAGAAATAATTTATTCTCATCTGTGGAAAGATCTGCCTACATCATGCTTTGAACAGTGACTGAAGTCAGATTTTCTCCTGCTTTGCATTTGCTCCCCTCCAACCCATGTACTCTAAGTTAGTAAACTGGAAAATTAGAAGAGTCTTTCTATAATTTGACTGGAGTGACTGAGCTGGCTGGGATAAGCCAAATGCCTACTTCTTCACAACCTTCCTTACCTCTGAAAGGGACAGAGATAGCCTGTCCTTAACCATTAAAGGAATTCCACCCACAACCTCAATTTTCATATTTTAGAAGCAGTCTCCCGAACAATAGAATATAGAAGAGAATATAGAATAGACTAGAATATAGAATAGACTAGAATATAGAATCATTAAGGTTGGAAGAGACCTCAAGGATCATCCAGTCCAACCGTCCCCCCACCACCTTGTGACTTTTCACCTCTTTCCCAAGAAGTCACAAGAGTCTTGTGTCAAGAATCACAAGATTTAGAAGTGGAAGGCACAGCACTACACTACTGTCACGGCTTTAACCCAGCTGGCAGCTGAGCACCACACAGATGCTCGCCCAGTCCCCCTCATCAGAAATGGGGGGGAGAGTCAGAAGAGTGAAAGTGAGAAAACTCTTGGGCTCAGATACAAGAGTTTAAT
>VWZZ01005082.1:0-14225 GCA_013399095.1 Psophia crepitans | reverse complement strand
TCTGCAAACTTACTGAGGGTGCACTCAATTCCCTCATCCAAATCACCAACAAAGATGTTGAAGAGGATGGGCCCCAGCACACACCCCTGGGGAACACCACTCACAACCGGTCTCCAGTTGGATTTCACTCCATTCACCACCACTCTCTGGGCCCTGCCATCCAGCCAGTTTTCAACCCAGCAAAGGGTGTACCTGTCCAGGCCATGGGCCGCCAGCTTCTCCAGGAGAATGCTGTGGGAGACTGTGTCAAAGGCTTTGCTGAAGTCTAGGTAGACTACATCAACAGCCTTTCCCTCATCCACGAGGCAGGTCACCTGGTCATAGAAAGAGATGAGGTTGGTCAGGCAGGACTTGCCTTTCACAAACCCATGCTGGCTGGGCCTGATCCCCCGGTTGTCATGGACATGGCACATGATTGCCCCCAAGATGACTTGCTCCATGACCTTCCCTGGCACCAAGGTCAGGCTGACAGGCCTGTAGTTCCCTGGATCCTCCTTACGACCCAAAAATAATATTCTCACTAAAATTGGTAAAAATCAAGTGGCTATAATGCATGGACAGGAAATAAAATATTTGGAAGCAATTCAAACATTCAAAAATAAAGTGATCTGAGTTTCTTTTTTTTTTTCCCTTTTGCAACTTCTCACATTCCAGCTATAAATTCAATTCAGTGCTGCTCATTCAGCTGAAGGCCCGATCCAAATTTCTAATCAGCCACTAAGACTACTTCAGCTATACTGGAATCTGTATTGGTCACTTGCGACTGAAAGTGCTGAGTCAGGATTATTTTGCCTGGTGATTTTCAGACTCAAGCAGGGTGAAGCTGTAAATCAAATGGAGATTTTTTTAGGTTGGAAAGGCATTCACTACTCCTGTACAATGCCAAGGAAAAGAGGAGCATTTGACTTTTCAGAATGAAACTGGATGCCTGTCTGTGAGTTAGGCATGATTCAAATTAAAAAAAAATGAAAAAGAGTCTTAAGCAGCTGTAACAGGGCAAAATGAGTAAGTGGCTTGTAACAGAAGA
Source organism: Psophia crepitans (assembly GCA_013399095.1). NCBI lineage: Eukaryota > Metazoa > Chordata > Aves > Gruiformes > Psophiidae > Psophia > Psophia crepitans. The sequence goes on along the minus strand of VWZZ01005082.1, from coordinate 13,198 downwards.
ACTAAAAATCTAATTGCAGCTTGTGACTGTAAATGCACCATGTGTTATCAGTATCTTCAGTTCCAGTTTTCCACATCCTGCTCAAGGCTTCCAGTCAGTTCATCTAACCTGTCACCTCTGAGCACCATCTCCTCCTCTCCACAAACTTTGCACAGCTTCTCTGTGAGGTGAGCTTGTGTCTTCAGTTGTGGGCCTGCTACTCCTTAAACCAGTAACCCAAAGTGGTCCCACTGGCATAAAAACGGTCTTTAGGAAATCAGGCACTGGGAAAAGTAATTGAGGACTGACAAAAGGAAGGTGTGCTAATAGACAATCGAAACTTGGAAAGAGACACATAGCTTTGTATATTTGAGCAAGAGTAATCAGCCATATAATAAGGAAGACGGTATGTGAACATGTGGGAGTAAACTTGTGAAAACCAATAAACAGCGTAGGTTTGTTGAAAATATAGTAGGTCATGCCAAGAGAATCTAATAGCTGGCTTGTGCATATGTTTGTTTCTGATTTTACTTTAAAAAAGGAGCAGTAGATACCAAAAACTGAATTGGGTTTGGATTGAACCACGAGAGCATTACAGGATAACAACATTGTACCATATCACAGTAACATTACCTTATGGCATACGTAATGGTATTCAAGTGTAATACAACAGTACATGTCCTAACCATTGTGTAGCACTGCACATGTGTATAGTGAGCAATACATCCTAAAACACAAAAAAAAGACAGAAAACCAGTACCAGTAAATGTTATTTGGGCAAAGCTTAAAAAAGCCACAATAAAAATCGACACTTACTGCATCTACCAACTTCTGCACGATCAACTAATTACTGAACATGAAACACAAAAGTTCATTTGGCATGGTGCAGTAGAAATGTCAGAAACTCATGTTGTTTATCATTTAGACAGTTTTTCATTCTGAATTCTTACATGCTGCCATGTACAGAAATGGCTTTAGTCACCAGGAAAGTGTAATTGCTCACCCAGTATACAGCTCATTTACATTGGGAAGTGGCGATAAAGAATAGTGCATCCAACTGAAACAGCAAAAAGGAGTTGAAAGCAGATTCGAAAGAATCTGAAATCTCCCATGACTGGAGCATTTTGATGACAAATTCTTGATTCCTTTTCTTTCAGAAGCAGTGAATACCTCAAGATTACTTCTCAGTAGAAAGTCAGTATAAAAAAATTACATGTTATTTGGGGAATTTTATCCTATGGCACACAGTCAGAAAAATACATCTCCAGCAGCAGATTTGTCTTCGGGTTTTGTGTTGGTTTTTTTTTTTTTCCCCCTGGTCATTTTCTATTTATTTTTTTTTTATACAAACATTAAACAGAACTACTCTGCTGTGCTTGGTTTTATCAAACACAGCATAGGAACTTAGATTTGCACAAAAAAACACGTAGTCTATTGCTTTCTAAAAATACTAAAATGATTCACGGAACTATACCCAACTAGACTGAGACAAAAGAAAAACAGTTAAAAAATGAAATACAACTGTAATGCTCCTACAGTGAAGCGTTAGGGTAGCGTTCCAGGAACAAAACCATCTATTTTTCGAATTATAAAACAGTTATTTATACAAAGAAACTATTGCTTCAAGTATTTACTGATTGTATTGCATGGTCTCCTACATCTAGACATCTCCTACAAGGTCTCCAACAATACACTGGGTATTGGTTGTCCTTTCTGGAGGTGTCTGAAAAGCATACAAAACAAGGTTTTCAAGTTTGCCATCAAGTATAGTATAACCTACAATATTTTACAGCTAAAAATGAAAGTTTTAAAGCAAAAATATCAATCCAAGAATAATCAAGCACTAGAAACTTTGTGTATCTCTGAAGTTTAATCCGCCTTCATGTGAAAAAAAATGAAAGCACATACCACGTTAGTATTCCGAAAGTCTAGCAAAGTCCGACTCTTGTATGTTATTTTCATTTTTCCCCCCACACACACATTCATAAGCATGCTGTATATTATACATTTATGAACATATAGATATCCCTCTTGTCTCAGCTCTGTTACTCAGAGCACTCTGAGTAATATGGAAAAGAACCCAAATGAGATTTACTGATTTCATTAAAAAATATGCCAAAAGGTCCTATTAATTGACATGTACTTTACCCTTCAAATATAGTTCCCCAACTCTGGTGAATTTAATAGGTACTATAGAGTTCTCCTGCACAGCATTTTCTTTAGAAGTGGGGTGTTTGATTATGTTAGAGACACCAGATGTTGTAATAAAATACATATTGCTATTCACCTGGAACTTTCCTTCCTATTACGACAACCATTAGATCCTGATTTAACACTGAGTTTGTAGTTGCATCAAACTTAACAACTAGCAGCATTTTGTTATGTCCAGAAAACCAAAATGCAAGTCTGACAAAGACTAAACATCAAAGCTGATGGAGCAAACGGAACCCCTAAGAACAAATGTGGGAGAAAGCTGTGGAAAATGAAGTAATCTTTACCAGAATATTTCAAGTTAACTGCCTATTATTAAAAATAAAAATAAGTAAAGACTGCTAAAAATATTTCAGACAACAATGCTATCCAAGAGAATAAGTACACTTCTTATTTAATGTTAACATGATACACGAGAAGGTGTGGAGCTAAGCTCTCAGTGCTTTTGCTTTATGTATAATCCAATAAAACTGTGTGGAAAAAAAAGGCAAACAGACACTCTCTGCCTAAAATATGAACAACAAACAAAACCCTCAAAACTCGGTTGCTTATATGAGACACAAGCTTCACACCACGGAACAACATTTTTAATTTATACTTTTTCAATAATTCCTAAAACCAGAGAAGAGAGGCTTGTTCTTGTGTCCTGCAAAGTAATTCCTTCTACCAAGGAGAGAACTGTGAGGACTCTCTCCACCAAGGAGCACATGGCTGGGCTCCCTGGCCTTCAAATGAAGGGAGCTGGACTCAAGTTCTTTACCGACTCTGCTATTGACACAATGGCTTTGCAAGAAAAACCCTCTGAGAGCCGGTAATTCACTACCATTTAAGGGTCTGTAAAATCCTAGTGAATTTGGCTTCTAATTCAGTGCCTACTCAGTGCAGATTCAGGGCTGCCACTGTGGTTAACATGTGGTCTGAAACTGTGTTCTCCAGAAGTTGGATGAAAGATAGAAAAGTAAAAAATTATGCAAACGATCTCTCCCAAAACACACACACAACCAAACCCCCGACCTCAAACCCCCTTTCTTGTGTGAATAGCAATCACTGCAGATACAAAACCATCACCTGCAGCAGAAGACACTCCTTAAAGGTAACTAAGCAATAATTGAAATAAGGCAATTAACTATCCTACTGTGACCTACAATTCCTCATTAACTCTTCCAGTCATCCTACAGAAACATTGAAGAAAACCAAGAACACCAGCTAAACAAATATAAGAAATTCCTTATGACAGAAAACATTTTTCCCCAGTTTTTCCCAATTTTCCCTGATTGAGATGAACATCTTTTATAGCCAGTGTTACCTTCCTTTCACTGATGTTAATTTTCTTTGTGATCAACATTTAAAAGAGAGTACCTTCCCAACATACTTCCACAAATACACAATCTGTTTTCATTGCAAGCAGAATATCACCTACAAGTTTCTGAACCACCAAAACAGTTGCCCTAAAACTGGTAAGTATTGTATTCAGAGCTGTCCTGTTTCAAATATATCTCAAACCTTTCCTTATAATGTAAAGGGGAAAAGATAGACGTAATACAGATAGTTTACTACAGGCACACAGAAAAGCTCTTTGACAACTTGACCTTCCTAAAGCGTTCACTGACATACAAGTACAAATAACAGAAATACATTACTTCTCTCAAAGGAAAATAAGGAAAAAAAAAAGCATTTAATAAAACCAAATTATCAGTTGCAAACATATAGCACATAATACAGCTTTCAATCTGTCAACACTCACAGGCATCACAGCAATTCAAGGTCAGATGCACTAAAGACCAAGACAGTTCTTAAACTTCTTTCCCTCTGTTGCTTTATAATTTTATCTGATTATTTGCTGTATGAAACCTGAGAGCTACGGTAACTGCTTTGTGATCATCGGACAAAGATATTCACCTATTAAGTGGTTAAGAATCTTTGAAGACCAACTTGCAGAAGCGACATCTATCTTGATCAAATTTTGCTTCAGAAACTGTTTCTAAAAAACACAGCTCTCAATTCTGAGCTTTCACCAACTTTCATAAAAGTTAAGCAACTGGGGGGTAAATTACCCCAGAGTGTGTCTTATTTAATCTGACCTTTTAAATGGTTGAACCTTTTCTAGCTGCATTTGGTATTTTTGTGTGTTTATTTGAGTGACCTTTATTTTCTTCTGAACCAGCTTTTCTTTTTTGGCACCTGTTAAACATTTTATGAAACTACATAAAATAGTATAGAGATAAGTGCAGGAAGGCAGGTGACAGCATTTCATATCAACAGCATGAATTTAACCCCTGACATTTCACTAAAGATTCAGCTACCTTGCCTAACATAGTAAGGAACTTTATCTAGACAAGGTTTGTAAACCTGAACAGACAATCATAGATTCATGTAATTGTAGATTTAGGATATGCTGGAAAAAGATGAGAACAAAAGGCAATGTGTGGCATAGAGTAAGAAAGTATTTCTCTGAAGAGAGAGGTTAGAAACATAGTGGAACCTTAGAAATGAGTACAGTTTATTTCTATTAGGACTTGTAAATGGGAAGAGATTAATTTTTATCTTTTTACTTGCTATGGTCAGGACACGGATATGATATCTAAATGTTTGTGAACTTATTTTTGTTAGGTAGAATTTAAGCTGGAGAGAACATACCTACCACACTATACCAGCAGCACTTTCTAACTTAAAAGCATTTTTACCTACGCAACAAAAAGGAAAGATCACATAAAAGTAAGAAAAATCTGGAAGTGAGGCAAGGATAGAATCCTGCTGACCATTTTACTGCCCTATAATCCTTCAAGTGTGTCTCATCCCAACAGACTAAGTATGTGTTCATACTGCAGAAGTGAGTGGCAGCAGGCTTCCCCCTTGGTAAACGCTATCACAAGTCAGGAACAGTGTATTTGATTAAAATTCTAGGGCAAAAGAAGAGACAAACTTTTTATCAGAGTTTGCAAGAAAGAGCAACTTGTCTATACATTCCTCATAGACAGGACGAGCAAATAAATTCTGCCACCTGGCATTCACAGATAAGACAGAGCATTTCAATCAGTGGGGGAACACTTAATATTAGATTCAATACAGACAAAGTTTTCTTTTAGCTCTTGAGAACAATACAATCAGACTTCATTACAGTCCTTGCAAACGTATTTAAAAGTTTGCATTGTCGATCTCCAGAAAGTATCGCTTCTCTCCAATATGCCATCATCAATATTGGCAGTGGCATCTTCTGAGAACTTCAGCTTGCAAGTCAGACACAGCACAGAGGACAAGTCTGTATTACTGAAATACCTATTTAACAGAGGGATGAGAGACTGTGGGCGAAGTGTTTAAAAAAAAAAAAACAAACAACCAACCACACACCAAAACAACCCCAAAAAACACAACTACCTCACACCACACAAAACCACCCCACAAAAATAAGACTTCCCCAAACTTTACATTGAGTTGCTGCAAGAGTTTCCTATCACCACTTGCAAAATTAAAGCTTTGTCTCTCTACTAGTTTCTGAACTTCTTGTATTCTTTAGGCGTATTTCAAAGTATCACAGAATTGCAGAATGGTTTGGGTTGGAAGGGACCTCAAAGACCATCTAGTTCCAACCCCTCCCCCCACCATAGACAGGGACACTCTCCACTAGACCATGTATCTAATACCTAAATATCTAATATCTAATCTAAATCTCCCCTCTTTTAGTTTAAACCTATTACCCCTTGCCCTGTCACTACACACCCTTGTAAAGAGCCCCTTCTTCAGCTTTCCTGTAGGCCCCCTTTAGGTACTGGAAGATTGCTGTAAGGTCTCCCCAGAGCCTTCTCTTCTCCAGGCTGAATAAACCCAACTCCCTCAGCCTGTCCTCCTAGGAGAGGTGGTCCAGCCCTCTAATCACCTTTGTGACCCTCCTCTGGACTTGTTTCAGCAACTCCATGTCTTTCCTGTAATGAGGACTCCTGAGCTGGACACAGTACTCCAGGTGGGGTCATGTACAGGGAAACCAGGGTGGGACAAGGGGAGTGTGAGTGCCTTCTCTTCTCCTTCACTAGATAAACAGCTGACTGTTTTTCAAATGAACTATTCAAATACAGGTGCCAATATCACTGAGAAAGCGCATATGCCTTATGACCTTTTATGCTATGGATAAGAAAGGCACGATTAGGTTCGCCAGCTAGTTATCCCAAAGCACATATCCGTAAGGGAGACACTTCTAGCTACGTTATTCACCCCACAACAAAAAACAACCCACCTTAGTTAAATACTTAAATAGCTTGCTAAAATTTATGTGGGAAGCATAGAATAGCATTTCTGCAGGAATGTAGTTAGAAGGACAAAAGTAGCAACTTATATATAGACACAATACTTGATGTAAAATACTTGTACACTACCTTTTTCCATCCTCTCCCCCCTCTTTTTTTTTTTTCTTTTTTTTTGCATAAGCTCTTCTTCATACACACTCTGGTCAATGAAAATCCTCCAGAAAATAGATACTTATTCAATAGGTACATTTATTCCAGGGTGGAAACTCCATTTAAACTTTCTCAGAAAACACATAAGAACCCAAGATGAATAAGAAACACCTATTAAAAAAAAAATCATTAAAAGTGAGAAAACAGCAGCAGATCTATTTGTTTTGCTGGCTAGATGGATACCAACAACATCTAAGAGAATTAACAATCCCATAAAAGACGAGTTAAAACCTCAAGGAAAACAATTAGCTGCATTATAGTAATTGGTAATTTTGTCAGTTAGTGGCTTGCATTTGGTGGATATAATAAGTGGTAATTTTGGTAACCTGCAATTCATTACCATAAGCACGCAAGAGAAAAAACTCAATTCCCAGCCTGGTATAACAGAAATTACAGCAGAGATTTATAACCACCCCAGATTTGTAACAGTCCCAGATGGTTAGCCAAAGTCTGAGAGAGAGAATAACCTAAGCATTGTATAATCTGTCTTTGTAGAGATGGATGTGGGCCCACTCTAGCGTAATGAATCCAAACATACAGTTGTTGATGTAATGTCTGAGCACTTTACAAGTAGATGGGTGTAGTAAGCAGTCACAGAATCACAAGGGTTGGAAGGGACCTCAAAAGATTATCTAGTCCAACCCCCCCCGCCAAGGCAGGGCCACCTAGAGCACATCACTCAGGAACACGTCCAGTCGGGTTTTGAATGTCTCCAGAGAAGGAGACTCCACAACCTCTCTGGGCAGCCTGTTCCAGTGCTCTGTCACCCTCACAGTGAAAAAGTTTTTTCTTACATTAACTCAGAACCTCCTATGCTCCAGCTTGCACCTGTTGCCCCTTGTCCTATCACTTAGTGAGGCCAAGAAGAGCCTGGCTCCATCTTCCCGACACTCACCCTTAACATATTTATAAATCCTGATTTATAACATATTTATAAGTCCTGATTAGGTCCTCCTTTAGATAATTCTAGTTCTTTAGTATTGTGGACAAAATTTAGTGACATTCACATACTGAAATTCAGAAGCTTATTGGCTAAATATTATGGTCTTCATATTATGCATATGGAAACCAGCAGTGAGAGAAAGTAAAGACAATTGTTCAAGATTACACAGCTGGCTCACACAGAGATGGAAGCAGAAGCAATGATTAGACCCATGCTTAGCCCATCAGATCAAACATCTCTAAGTAGGTTTTATTAGATGCTTGAAGAGTACAACTACATAAATCTGGGATTTCTCTCCATCTGTGAGTTAGGGGGGGTGGGGGTGGGAAGGAAGACAACACCACATGGCTTTTATTCTGAAGTGTTGAAGGCTTCTGAAACAGTTTCTGAAATTCACCTTCTTCCCCTGGAGTTCTCTTAAAGGGCAGAGAAGCACCAGTCTGTGGACCAGAGAAAACTGGTCCTCTCTCCACAGACCATTTCTCAATAAAAATCTTTTCCTGTTGCTCCCACCATTGCTTACTGATGGTACACCCTCCAGTAAGTCAAAACAGCTGACCTGCTGCCTCAGACCTCTACTCTGCACTACGGAGCAAGCAACCCCTTCTTCAAGTACCAAGTCTGAAATGATGGATTTGGGCAGGAGAGAAATCATTTGCTGCATCCATATAATCCAGATACACAATGCAGGGAGACATAAGCAATGTCATGGTTTTCAGCTTGGCCACTCTGTCTTCTCTGCAGCTTTCTTACTCCCCTAGGCCTCATCTTATATGAGGTTATTGGAAACAGAATACTTCAAATGTCTTTCTGCAAAAATGAGTTGGGACAGGTACAGCAAACAGTGGACATGTATAAAGGAACCAATGCAGGGAAAGGCTGGGAGCTATAAGAGTCGTAACAGGAGTTTAAGAGCCCACAAGCACACTGTGTTAAGTCAAGTTCCTAACTGTTCAAAGTACAGTACGTTAGATATACAAGGGAAGTGTCTTTCTGGGCCAGGGAGCTGAATCAATATTAAAAGGCATCAAGTAGGAAATGTCTAACTGCACTTTGAATAGCTAATTTAAGGGAGATGAATCTTATCCTTAGGGCCACATTTCACATTCTTTCCTCCTTCTGAGTAGTACATTGCTTAATCCAAAATGACTATTTGCAAAGTATATCTTTGCAAAATGAGCAAGGATATTGCAAGCTGACACTTAAACTATATAACTCTGGAGCCAGGGACTAGTTTTTACTGTACGCAGAACAAGCTTTGATTGTGCTGTTAGACACTACTGAAAATGCAAATATTTACCAGGTAGTAAATCAGCGGTCTAAGCAAAGAATCCTGAATGTAATATTTATTGCTGAGCCCTCCTGTTGACGATACATTGAATAAGGAAAGACAGATTTCCTCCTGCTGCCCAAAACTTTTGTGTTTCTTACTTCTGCTAAACTTTTACACTTGAAAAATACTGCTACATTCTCATACATACAAAAGGACTCAGGACAACCAAAAAAAAAAAAAAAGATTTCTGTTGTCATTACTACAGTCTTAATGACAATCAAATGGTTTACAGGAGCCTGGCAACGTGAACATTGTATAATCCCATGAGGTGGATTACAATGCTCTGTACACTACAGTCATAGTTAGAACACTGAATGTAGTACTGTTAGAATTAATACTGAATAAGGACACTGCACATAAAATTTACAGTGCAATTTACAGGTGAACTTTAAGATCCAAAATAAAGATATCATAAAAGAAAACACACACATATTTTTATTACCTTTATTACTTAGGAAATTGACCGATAATAGCATTAAGTCAGGCAAGGTGCAAATTACTAAACAGATGTAATCACACCATATAGTAGTAGCTGGACATGAATTGACGTATTTGTAGACTTTAAGGCATCATTACATCATCTAGTCTGATCTCCAGTACTTCACCAATTAAATTTTTGCTCATTTTTCCCTGTAGCATGCCTATAACCAAGATTTGACTATAGTCAACCAAACACAATCTATGCCTATTTCATCCCCCTCACATCCAAACTCTGAACAAGTGCTACTGCTTCTTATGACCCACTGGTTACACCTTCTGCTTAAACCAGGGGCTGATACCAACTAGAATCCAAAAGTAATGTCAGACTGTGATACAGTGGTTGTACCAAGGTTAGCAAAAGAAGCCAAAATTGACCGGAATAACTGTTACTGAAAATAAACCAAAACAAACCAGTTCCCAAAACCCAAACCAACACAAACATCAGTTCCGCTTCTAATAAAGATTAGACTATTTTTTGACTATTACCAAGCCTAACTGGAGTTTAACTGGCAGAAAGAACATTTGACATGAATTTGAAATCTTTAGGAAATACATAATCTACACTTCCCCTTGGCAGTTTGTTTCAAAGGTTAATCACTCCTAACAAAAACCTGTGTCTTATTTCTAATTTGAGTTTATGCATCTTTGGCTTCCAAACATTAGTTCTTGTTCTGATCCTTCTATTAGATTAAAATAGCCCATCAGTACATTTTCTCAAACCTGTCAGTCATTTTCTATGGCTCTTTTCCACATTATCTTAAGGTTGTTGTTCCATTACATATGAACATTGGACTGTGCAATGCAGTAGAATGTCTCAACATTACTTTTATTAAATAATGGAGGCAAAAATCTTTTTTTTTCCCCTGCAGATCTATCTTGCATTAAAAAAACCCACCACATACTGAAAATATCTGCAAGAGACAATCTGCTGATGGCAAGGTAGTAACCAGTATTTCTATATTGTTTCTGCAACCTCTTTCAAAAAAAACCTCTAGTGACATAGATTCCTCAAGTTTTCCTTCCAGCTGCTTCAAAACTTCTGCTAACATATGACTGCAAAAAAAAAAACCACACCAACCAAAAACATCTATTTTATGCCCATCATGTCATGTTTGATACATCGGAGAATATGGAAAATACCTAATTCTTTCTGTCACTGCAGCTAATTTGTATATACTTAAAAATTATCACCTTACTACTTCTTTCTTATATCCCAGAAACCATTGCTTTCAGAACTTCTCCAAACCTCACAATTTGCTAAGCTTCCTATCATTTTGTTAGTGAAATTTTCTAGAATTTATTCCCTTAGACAAAATTCCATGAAGTATAGTGCAAAAAGTTAGAAATAATTAAGCTATGGTTTTACCACTACTGATAAAGCAGAAGTGAGGTCTTGTTTTCTCATTTTTGCTAATGATCAGCACCCATATACTCTGCTTACCTTTAAGCACAATCACCAATAATACCATGTTATTCCTTGGAGGGCTACATGTATGACATTAAAGATAAGCCCAAATGTGGTGCACATTTAAATAAGGTTTATATAAAAGTTAGACATTATTCAACAATACCCATGACCAGCATGAACACTCTGTTCAGACATAGTGCTATGGATTGGGGAAAAGGGTTTTTTTACTTTTGCTGAAGCCATGGCAGATATGAAAATATGAATGGGTAACGAGCTCTGTACTCACCATTGTCACATAGAATAGAATCATAGAATCACTAAGGTTGGAAAGAACCTCCAAGATCATCAANCCTCCCCTGACGCAACTTGAGGCCATTCCTTCTCGTTCTGTCACTTGCTACTTGGGAGAAGAGACCGACACCCACCTCACTACAACCTCATTTCAGGTAGTTGTACAGAGTGACCAGGTCACTCCTCAGCCTCCTCCAGACTACACAAACCCAGTTCCCTCAGCCACTCCTCACAAGATTTGTTTTCCAGTCCCTTCACCAGTTTTGTTGCCCTTCTCTGGACACGCCCCAGCAGCTCAATGTCCTTCTTGCATTGAGGGGCCCAAAACTGGACACAGTACTCAAGGTGCAGCCTCACCAGAGCTGAGTACAGGGGGACAATCACTTCCCTACCCCTGCTGCCCACGCCATTCCTGATGCAGGCCAGGATGCCATTGGCTTTCTTGGCCACCTGGGCACACTGCTGGCTCATGTTGAGTCAGCTGTCAACCAGTACCCCCAGGTCTTTCTCTGCCAGGCAGCTCTCCAGCCACTCCGCCCCAGGCCTGTAGCGCTGCCTGGGGTTGTCATGACCAAAGTGCAGGACCCGGTAATTGGCCTTGTTCAGCCTCATACAGTTGGCCTCGGCCCATCGATCCAACAAACTTACCTGGTGCAAAAGCTTCATTTGCCCTAAGCAAGAGGAAAATTTAGTCTGATACAGACTTAGTCTTTGTGTGATACACTACCTCTGCTTTACATATTTTTGATGAAGTATGTGCCTTTATGCAGTTTGTTGTCTTTGATAGCATTAGATTTGGGTCCTTGTCCATGTCTAGGCCATCTTTATATTACTAGTACTATGATCAAAAGTGGCATACCTATGAAAGCATATGACCTACATTATCAGAAACACATCCGAATAAAATGCAGCATTACCAAAATTCCAATGTAACAGGTCTATATTAGAGATATTAAATTACTGTTTCCTAGGATGAAATTTCAGATTTTATAAAGCCTGGTTATAGATTTGCTATTTACAACATATATAGCAAATCTTGTGCAGATAATGAATTTCAATATTTAAATATAAGCCATGCTGTTCACTGCAAAATGCTGTAATTTTACCCTTTCCCCTTGTTTTAAAAGTAAGTGAGAGAGCGCTTTTTGGTGATATGTTTCCTCCATCATCTTCTATCTCTACTATTACATTAAGGTCTTGTCTTTAAATCTTCTGTCATTATTATGACTATTAATAGAAGACAGACACTATTTTTGTTATAAATCTCCATCAGTATGAGCTCTCAACTGAAGTGTAGCATATTTTCAATGTTCAATTTTTCAACAAGTACTGTACTTACACTGAAAAATGTTTGTACACATGACTTTTCACAAACACAACTTTATCATGTAGAAAAATCTTTTCTTCCATGTAATGTGGCTTAAAGAGGCTAGTTAAAAAATAAATATAGGTAAAAAAATCTAGGAAAAGAATAAAGAACAAAGAAGAAACCTTCATTATAAACTCAGTGAACTTGCAATTCGAGAACTGTGCAGTATGATCCTCTGTCTACGCAGGCTCTAGTAAAACTGGAACCTTCCTAGAACCAGAACCTTCCTTCAAAAGAAGAAAGATGAAAAGATTAGATGCATTCTGTACAAAGAAGTGGGGTTAAGCTTGAAGATTTCCTGAAATCCTTCCAACCTGAACTATTCTATGAATTAATAGGTACAGGCTTACTAGTCTGGATAAAAAGATGTATATGCACCATCTACTAAATCATGAATGGCATGGAGGGAAAAAACATATAGAATGATCACCACCTTTTTTGATACAAGAGCTAAGTTGTCCTAAATAAAAATTACTAGGTAACATTTTTAAAATAACCAAGAGGAGGTGATTCATTCCATTGCGTGTAACAAAGCTGTGGGATTCCTGGCAACAGGATGCTGCAAGTTAGTACAAGTTCAAGAAGAACATACTCTATAGAAGAAAAATAGAATAGAATAGAATAGAATCATTAAGGTTGGAAGTGACCTCAAGGATCATCTAGTCCAACCATCCCCCCACCACCTATTACCCACTAAACCAGGAAGTATCACGGACATACCTATAGAAACTTTTCT
>VWZZ01005080.1:18620-66027 GCA_013399095.1 Psophia crepitans | reverse complement strand
AAAATTCGATTTAGAAATAGTTAATTTATGGGAGAAACCCAGGAATATATCTATATTTTATATATTTTTATATATATATATATATATGTAAAACCAGAGCAGGAACAGAGAATATACTTCATAAAGACACATCTCATCACATACAATATTGCCATCTCAGCAGCAGAAATTTCCTAACCCTGTGATTTCTTGCTGTCCACCATGATTCCATACAGCCATTTCGCTGGAGCGATAGTGTATAAAAGTGCTGATTAAAACTCCTGCCACTACCTTGCCTACGGATTAGTGTTACCGAGGGGGCGACATCTGGGCTAGCGGATATAAAAAGCGAGAAGTGCAAATAGAAAGGCACAGCAGCGCCCAGGATTTTCCTTCTGGAGCGTCCAACGGGAGCTGGGGTGTCCCGTGGCTTTGGCGTCGGCTTTGCTCCTCCCGAGGAGCAGCCGCTGGGGTTAAACGCGGAGGTGGAGGGTGCTCGAGGGGGGGGTCCCGAGCCGCCCGGCTGCGTGTGCTCAGGGGCTGTGGTGTGGGTGGGACGTCGCCCCCGGGCTCCTGATGGCCCCAGCAGTGGGGGGCGATGGGTGTCCACCAGCATCTGGGAGGGTTTCTTCCCGAGGACCCGGGCAGACCCGATGCCGGAGCCCTCCAGCGCAGGAGCCCACCGGGCGCCACGGAGCGGGACGCGGTGCCGGGCTGGGCCGAGGCCACCCGAGCGGGAGGACGCTGGCGTGGGGCCTCCCCAGCAAAGAGCACAGCAGGGCTACAGCGTGTCCCACGAACACAGAGCTGGAGCTCCCCACGCTCGAGGCGCCCTTCGCCTCGGGTCTCGTGGGGGGGTACGACGGCTGCGGCGCCCTGTCCCTGCTCCCCGGGTCCGTGCGCGGCTGTGGGAAGGCTGTCGTTAGCGGGGCGACAGGTGAAAAGCCTCTTCCAGGCTTCGTGACTCCCAAAATGCTCCACTGAACTCGTGCTCCCTGTCTGCCGGTCCCCAAGGCAGGGGGTCACCCGCGGACCCCCCCCCACCCCGCGTCCAAGGGGCTGGAAATCCTGACCTGACCAGCAGCGCCAGGACTCGGTGCGTCTAATCCCACCAGCCCCGCAACGTCCCTCGGGCCCCTCCGCTCCGAACCCCCACAGCAGCCCGATGCCCCACGGAAATAAAAGCTCGTTAGTACACAGGGCCCTCCCCTACACACCAAGCTGAAGGTTATCAGAGCCGGGCAGACGCGGGCGCCGCGCAGTGCGAAACGTGGTGCCACCAGAGGAGCCAAGCACGACGCCCCCTCACCCACCACCCGCAGGGAAGACCCAGGAAAAGGCGTCGAGGGGAGCGGCCTGGGTGGCTGCAGGTGGGGTCGCGCTGCTGCCCCGCTCCCGGCACGGTCCAACGTGCTCGGAGCGAGTGTTAAATAGTGCAAAGCTCGGGAGCCGCGTCCCCAAGCTCCACGTGTTTCCAGAACAACCCACCGGCAGCGGGTCCCTGGACCTCATCGCTGGGACTAACGAAGCCACGTGGATCACATGAAAATTCAGCAAGACCACATGGGAACCCACCGGGATTCTAAGTCACCGCAGAGGGTAATTAAGGCAAAAGCAGGATTAAAAAATAAAACCTCTGCACTGTGAGTCCCACTCTCCTTTCTGCGGGTGGAGCTGTCTCCAACCACGGCGCCGGGATGGGTTAATGAGCTCCAGGCAGGAAAGCCCTAAGTCTAGAGGTGCGTGTCCATGTACCGTCCCAACTCTGTGCGTGCCGGCAGGGCTGGAAGAGCGCGGAGTGTCTCCCCGGCGTGGGCAGCCAGCTCTCCTCCTCCTCCTCCAAACCCGGCTCCGGTTCCCCCGGGACGCGGTCTCACAGAACCGGACTCCCTGAGCCGGGTATCTTTGGTTCCTCCAGTGGAGGCTGCGTAATATTGCAAAAATGAGCCACAAAAAAAGAAACGTGGGAGGGAGCAGTGGAGAGGGGTTATGAAATCAGCGTGGGGAAGGGGGGAAGTACCTATAAATGCTTTTTTTGGGACTAATTCAGAAGCACTTTCCTGATATTCTGGCCTGGATGGATCCAGGCCGCTGGCTGTTTTAAGCCTTCGTTGCATGTGGCAGTAGAACCCTCTCCTGAATTTGGGTTTGCTCAATCTCTGCCGTTAGAGACCCCTGTAGGCGCGTGACCACGCCACAGCCGAGCATCTCTGAAAGAATCCCGAGGCACAGGGAGGACGATCAAACCCCAGCCCGTCTCTCCTCCGCTCTCTCGCTCTCCGGGCTCGCTGCGCCAAAGCGGAGGGGGATGCTAATTCCCCGGCACGCAGAGGACGAAACCGGAACGATGCTTGGTGAAATCCGGTTGGGATTGGTTAATCTTGGTTTCCACGGAGACGGTGCATTTCCGCCCGTGCAGGCTGCACTGGACCGGGTTGGTGACGCTGACTTGCAGAGCGCGTTTCTCACTGCAAAGGCAAAAGGGAAAAGGAGAGTCAGGCAGGAGGGACGGGACACGCTCAGCCCCCGGCGCGAGGCGGGGAGCGGTGTTTTATCAAACCCAGCATTAAGCCGAGCCTCAGCGCTAAGCCCAGCTTTCGGGCTCGGCTGAGCCCTGCTCCCACGCGTGAAGGTCTCCCACGCAGGGAGCCGTGCACCCAGGGACGGGGTGGGGGGGTCAGATCCCTTCACGGGGCTGCGAAAGCCCCGGGGTCTGCGGCCAGCTCGGCCACCCGCTCGCCGCTGACCTTGCGAGCAGTCGCTCCCGGCTCTGTAATTAGAAGAGCGATGCGACATCCCTTGTTCTGAGCTCAGAGATTATAAGTACAGCACGAAACAGCCAGAAGAATCGCAGGTGGGGCTGTGCTGCCTTGGTTTGTGGGGTTTTTTAACTCCCTCTCCAGGCAGGCAGACGGACAGACAAACCATGACGCCTCCCGGGGTCGGAGCGCCCTGGCTGGCGGCGGCAGCGGCAGGCTGGGCACGGGGTTAGGGCCCCTTTAACCCAGCGCTGGTGCTAAAAATGACTCTAACGAGTGAGAGCTGGAGTTTCTGCCACCAAAATGGGGTTTCCCTTGGTCGTTTGGGTCCCTGCCAGCGGGGGACACCAGGACAGCGCGGCCAGCTGGCCGTCCATCCCTGCTCCGGCCAACACGGGCAGGGCCGGCCGGCAAGGACGGTCCCTTGGCCACCAGCACCGCCGTTCCGTGCCACAAAGACCCTGCCTCGTACCGTTAGCAGCGGGAAGGGACACGCAGGGACTCGGCCTTTGGGAAATCTCTCCTGTGACCTCGCCCATGCATCAAATTCCTGAATTTCCAGCATTTTTCCATAAAATATCGACTGGTTTAAAGACTCAGTGGCATCAGCTCCACCAGCGCCCCCGATGCTCTGAACACACCGAGCTCTGGTCTTGCTCGAGCCGTTACGGTATTGTCACTGACACAGCGGAAGCCCTTCATGCAGCACCGGCTTCATCTTCACTTCGTCAAGGCTGTCCAAGGCACGTCACATCCCATAAACAACGTTTTTACGCTGCACTGAAATAATTAAGACGTTCACCGCTTCCATCCGGGTGAACGGTTGGTTGGTTGGAGGGGCACTGGCAGGGCAGCGGCAGGCAAAGCCCTCACGTTGTCCCAGGTATTTAATACTTATTTCCTCTTGCCCCAGGGAGCTGAGGCTAAAATCCCGGCTTAGTTTGCTATTTTTACCGTGTCTTAGCAGAACGAGGTGCGTACGCGGAGGAGCCTCTTGGAGATTCCCGCCGTCACGTGCTTGGAGAGCAGGTTTAGCCTCAAGCGTCTGCAACAAGGATCAGTGCTAACGACTTTCCTCCTCCTCTCCCACAGCCCTCATCAAATTATAGGTAAGAAGATAGAGGGTCTGACTCTGTTGACGTAAGCAGCCCAAACCAGGGGAGGGGAATGTCATTAACCTGAATTCTGACCACAAGCAGGAGCCAGGGCTGGAAATCAGAAGGTCTTGGATGTATTTTGAGCCCTGCAGCTGTGGGACCTTCAGCAAGAATCTCAATCTCTTTAGGTTCCAGCTGCTGCTGGAATGAGGAGACTCAACCAAACACATGTTGTCCTGGGATAGTGGGCTCCGGAGAAGATGCTCTGATCTTTGCCCTGTGGAACATTGCCATTAATTAAGAGCTCCACTTCCCCCACCATGTTTTCCAGGTCCCACCAAGACGGTGGGTCACTCTTGATCATGTGTTGCTTTTCTTCATGTGAGAAGAGGGTTCAAAACCTTTTGCTGGGGGAGCAGGATGGCTCTTGAGTGCTGGCTGAAGAACAATCACCCCTTTGCAAATGCACACGGGGATTACAAACCCCATCCCTGGCTTTCCCCGCTAGGCAACGTGACACCGAACCCCACCATCAGCTCCACAAGCAACCTGATGTGCTGGGACCGCGAGTCTCTTGGATGCTGCTCCTGTGCTTGGTCAATCGCCAGCAAAGAGGAGGTTGGAGGGAATGTCAGTTTGGTTTCCAGGTCCATTGGTCACATCAGCGTCACACTTCTTGGCGCAGTGGCAAAAAGGGGAGGTGACAGCTGCTGGCTGCCCTGGAGTAAGATGGGTCATCATCAACGGAGAAAGAGAGAAGAGCTGCCGGCATCAGCCAATAAACCAGACTAAAAGACCTTCCACCGCTACAACGAGATGTTACCACGTGGCACAGCTGGGGAGATGCTTCCCCATCTCCCTGCAGAATTTAGATCCCAAAGGAAGAGTCTGAGTCATGGACAAGGGCAACATGCAGTGAAAATACCCTTTGGGGATCACTGGTGCTCTGCAAGACCCCGAGCAAGACACCGATGGCAGCAAAGGCAGAGACAGGTCCCACTTCCACTCAAACTTGGGCTGAAACCTGAACTTTCACTGCAAACCCCTGTCCCACCACAGTACTTCGCTCTTCCACCTCTCCGTCTTGATATCAGTCAGGAAAAGGCTGTTGAAGTGAAATTCAGGTGGAAGAAAGTTTGCAGGATTAAATTTCCAGCTTGGAAGCACACAGCTACTCACCATCCATGCGTTAATGCCTTAAGTATTTCAATGGTTGCTGCTATTTAAAGAACATTTATGAATTTGCTAATTACTTACGAATAATCTTCTGGCCTTCTGACAATTTAAAGGACCAACTGGGTTTCGTACTAGAGGTGGAAGACCTTGTCATTTAAAGACTTAGAGGCAGAACTGAATTTATTTATGACTATTCTGCAGCTGAAGACCTAAGTGACGGGCCCAAGGTCAGAGAAAACCGCGTCCGAATTACGAGCTAAACCCAAATTCTCCAATTTTCAAGATCTGTCTTTTAACCGCCGAGGAGCGACCTGCCACGGCAATCCCAGCGCCAGTCTCCTCTTTCATCCCATAGGATTTGAGGATCCTGCGCTGGTTCAGACCCGCTGTACCTGTCCCCTGATGGAAGCAATTAGGGCAAAGTGAGGGATGCTGCTGCCGGGCATCTTCTGGGAAATAAAATGACTCTTTTTAACAACGATTCCGTTAGAAGAGACGGCGAGATGCGAGCGCTGGCTGAGAGTCTGCTGGGGAACAAACCGCAGCTCCCAGCACCCAGGTGTGGAAGTGCCTGGAAAATTGTAAAGGGAAAAAAGGGAGCGTTCGTGGGAAAGTCAGGATTGATCCCAGGGCTGCCCCGGTCCTGCCAGGGAACCACCTGATAATTCTGTGTATGATAAACCCCACAATAATTATTTCCATATATAATAAACACCAAAGTGTTGGTGTTTTCTGAAAACACAGGTCTTTTTATAGACCTGCCAACAATATTTTTGGGTGGAAACAGCCTTTCTCAACACCCTGGTTGTGCGGGCGGGAGCTTCGCTTTGCTCTTTGGATTTCATGGCTCTGCAGGACTTCTCTTCCTTCAGCTGCTCCGGACCACCACGGCACGCAAACTGCCGCCACCAGCTCACCTCGAGGAGTCAATGGCGACGGCTGCGGGTGTGAGCGTGCGCGTGTGCGAAGCACCGCCAGCATCGCATGAACAGCGTCTGTGTGTACGGGAGAACCACATCCTGGAGCGAGAGCGCTGTCAGAAACAGAGCGCGAGCCGATCAGACACCCGGGGTAAACGCTGGCAAAAGGGAAAGCAGCAGAGAAGAGACGACTCCGAGTGGAAGCAGACTGCTGGCCCATGAAATGTGAGAGTTTTGACTGAGCATTTAATCCGGGACCTCAGGGAAAACACAAGCCAAGTAGCGCAGAAATGGCCACGGACATCTGTCAGCGCTGCGGATAATACAGAGCATCTACGGCGCCAGTCAGCGGTGGGGGGCAAAACGGTGGAGGGGAAGGGTGGAGGAAGATCAGAGCTTCGGCGAAGCCGGCGGTGTGAGACTGGAAGGTTAAATAAAAGTATTGTTAAAGAAATGTTAAACATAGGAGGTGCTTAAGAGCAAGCACAGGTGAGCTGGAGTGCCTTGCGAGGAGCTGGAATCGGCATGAAAACCCAGCAAAGCACCCGTGGGTGAGAGATTCGCCATCTGTAGCTGTCGGCTCCACCGGGAAGCGCAGGGGCGGCAGGGAACCGGGGCACGGCGTGCCCAGCGCCAGCGGTACCCGACTCTGGGGATGCGGCTCCATCCCTCAGGGGGCTGGGGAGATGGAGGAACAGGCACTCGGCGCAGATTTTCCAGGGCGGTTAAATGAGGTGCTGCCTGGCTACGCGCACAGCTAAGGCCGTCACAGAGCAGGAAATCAATTCCTTTTAGGAAGCAGAATTTGGGCAGAAGATGGCAAACCCAAGCAGAGGAAGTGCCTGATTGTCACGACAACAGGCCAGAGGGATTTAAATGAGGCTAAGCAGGCAATGCAGTGTGAAACGAGGGCTCAGCAGTAATAAACCGAACGCGCCGTATTCCAGAGGGGATTTTTTCTAACCGATCAAATATTTTCTAGAGTTTCAGTCAAGGCCTCTTTCTGGAAAGGGAGCACTGTGGACTACTCGGTTGAGACTTCAAGCGAGCATGCAACTGCAAACAAGATGTTAGGAAGCATTAGGAGCAGGATGGAGAATACCGAAAAAATTGTAACCCCTTGTGTAAGTCAGAGCTGCAGCCTCATCTGGCTACAGGCTGCAGCCTCTGAGGGGGTTCGGCGATGGAAAAAACCCACCAAAGATGAAGGGAGGCTATAAAAAAGAAACCGAGCCAGCAGCAGCTATATTCTGCATGAAGAAAATATGTAAGAAGTGGAGAAAGAAACTAGAGAGGTCTAAAAAAAGGCAGCTTGCAAGGCTCGGCTTCCTAAGAACAGCCAGAGAGACAAACAGGAAGGCTGAGAATTTCGAGGTGGGTTAAAATAGCTTTCCAGGCAACGTGTAGTCTCGCTGCTGTGGATCGCTCCAGGCTGTGGCGCTCACTGCTGCTGGGTGGCCCAGAGGTGAGACAAAATGAGCAGGGTCTAAGATGACATTGGCTCTAACACAGGTAATAAACCCGGAGATATCGGAGTCACAACAGGTGTCGGGTCTGGAACAGATAAGTCCCTTGTGCGCGAGGGGTTAAAGCGCGCTGCCGTCGCAGGCGGGGCAGGTGGGGAGGGACGGGGGAGGTATATCTGCTCCGGCCACCCGTGGCTTTCTGCAGCTTGCAGGACAATGATACTGGGGATATTTGGGCTGAAAGGAAAAGCTCTAGTTCTCAGTGTGAAAATTAACCCCACAGTAGCTTCAGCAGAGACAAAAGTAGAAACGTCAAGTTCCCTTTGCACGAGGAGCAAAGCACGGTGTGGGGCCGGCTGCCAGCAGCAGCATCCCCGGCTTTGGGGAGCGGGGGGCAAAGCGCCGTCCCTGGGGAGCCGCAGCACGAAGGGCACCGCACGTAAATAATCCTGGGTGGATATTGCATTGCAGGGAGAGAGACGTCCTGCCGCAAGCGTTCGGAGCCCGCGGGCTGCCCGCGCTCTGCCACGCTTCAGCTTCTGGGCTCTCCCGCTGCCTCTCGGGGGGGCAGTAACATCTGAAGTGTGCACAGCTTCAAAGCAGCAGGTCCCACTTCCAGAAGAGATTTACACACTTGGAGCATAAATTTCCCTAAGTAAGACTCGGATGATTTTGACAGCATCGCCCCTGTGACTCCTTGGCACGCTTCATCCTCCTTTGCGCTGCCATCAGAGGGAAAAACACCTTTTCCCGTCCGGCTCTCATTAAAACACCCTGGCTCATGTAGCTGTGGGCGGCTGAAAGCAATGATTTACTGCCCCGTGTACCCACGCGAATGATTTAACGTCCCCTTGGCCTCCTCGCACTGCCGGCCTGTATGAGCAGCACCGAAGGAGATCCCCCTCCATCCAGCGGTCCCTTCTCAGCGCAGCCCTGAAGCTGCAGTCAGCAGCTCTCTTCACCCCATAGCGTTGGTTACCAAGAAGCCCAGGGCGAGGAGAATAACTGGGACCCATTTTTGGGTGCAGATCACTCCTCTCTGCTCATAATTCAAGAGCAGCTGGACCAGCAGGGGATGAACACGCGTGGTAGGTAGCGTGCTACTCCTTCAGCACGTGCTGCGTTACTCGCCCATGCACCGAAGGGAGACGACAACATCCTAAACCACAACGGGTTTTCAAAATCTGCCTTGTGAAACCCTCGCTGAGGTCTCAGGAGAGAAAGCACGAGACAAACAGGATGTTTTCTCAAACCGTTACTTGCTTTTCAGAGGCGCAGGGTTGTTTGCGTTGTAGAGCTCTCCTGTATCAGGTGGTCCTGGCTGAGATTAGACACAAAGACGGATCAAAGCTATGGAAAAGAGAGACTGCAAAGAAGTCAGACAGGAATAAAGGAGATCTCAAGTCAGGATCAAAAGGCAAATTGCTACAGCTGAAGGTCGGAACCTGTCCTCCAGGCGTTTTAATGCCGCGAAAGGTCAGCTGAGTTAAGCTCGGCTCTGGCAGGTCCTTGCTCACTATATGATTTTTCAAAATTATCAACAGTCAAGTGACACTTGATACCATGAATTTTTTTTCAGTCTTCAAAACCAGCAAATGGTTACAACATATTTCTAATACAGCTTTGTACCCCGTGGCCTCTGTTCAGGCAAATCACCTCAGAAGCTGGAAGAAGTGGCTTTGCAAAAGCAATTTTTGCGAGAGAGGGACCGGGCTACAAACTGTAATCCCGTGTCGTTCCACTGAAAACTCAACCACTCCACTTAAAAAGCAGCTTTCAATCTTTTCTGGCTCAGACTTGCCCGTGTGTTGTTTTCGCATTGCAGCTCACGCTGACATCTATTTACCAGTGCAAACCACAGAGCCGCTCGCCTTCGGTTTTGGGAACCGTTCAGTACCAGATATTACAACATCACGCTAGCGAGTTGCGTCAGCAGCTCTATTTTTGCCCTTTTAATGAGAAACAAGATTTGTTACTATCTGTATATTCCCAGTGAAAAGCATTACATATGTCCACTGGCACACAGCAAGGCAAAAGCAAAGTCAGTTATTAATACTCCAGCCTGCCGGCGTCTGGCCGGTGCACCGAGACGGTTCCTTCAGTTCATGTCCGACCCATAAAAGCCACTTTCCTACGAAGATCGCAGCTGCCACAACACTGATGTGCTTTTCCAGTGATACGTCTGCACTAGATCCAGGTATATTCCTTGCCCTCTAGCCGAGGTGTAAATCTAGTCCATTAAATGTCTGGCTCTCTCAGTCTTAAAATGCTTTTCTTCCTACTTGAACCCGAGGTCAGGGGGTCCCAGAGCGGGGTGGGTGAGTTGCACTTCGTTCTTCATTTATTTAGTAGTGCATTCATCCTCACTAGCCCTCTCCAGGGCCGCTGTCCTTCATCGGGACCTTGGGGGAACAGCCAGGCTTCAATAAAACACCTAAGCAGCTAAAAAGCAGAGGTGAGGTCCCGGTCACACAGCCTCACTCCCCATGGGGTCCATAGCCTAAAGTTCTTAATTCATCATGGGAAAGCCTCCAGAAGTGGTTTTGAGACATCACTTTGCATACCCTGACATCCCCTCTCCTCCATCCCTGGGAAATCTGATCCAAATAAAAAGTGAAAGTAATTATCCCGTATCACGTGAAATTCAAGAAAGGGATCAGAAACTCATTTGAGCTTCGCCCTCCAGCCGAACCAGGGCGAACACTCACCCGCTCGCCCCCCAACCCCGAGCCCTAACACAACCACCGCCTCCAAGCTGAAGGGGATGGACTTTGGGATGGCAGAGATGCACTTTAGGCACCTAAGCTCAGCTCTGAACCGTACCCCGACCTGGTTACCCCGGCACAGGCAGGCTGGCTGCAGGCAGCAAGGCGCGAGCAGCCCCGTCCCCCTGCCCGCAGCAGGCAGGAGGCATCGGGCTCCCGGAGCCGGCGCTGATGCTCCCTGAGTTCTGCTCCTATTGAAGCCGAGAATTGATCTACACACTTCCAACGGAGAAGTCTCGGTCTTTTTTTCTCTCCTCATATCATCCGCGTTCAACGCCTGATGTAATTTATCCCTTACGATGCGCTCGCTGAAGCTGGGCAGTGGTTTTCTGGATGAAAAAGGCACCGTTCACTTAAAGTGGGTATTTCCTGGGAAATCTCATCAACAAAGCAGCTTTCAAAAAAAAAAAGCATACACAGTGCGTTAAATATTTTACTTCCTCCAGCAGGCAAAATGAAAGATTTCCAAGCTCCAGAGTGGGAGTGGAGAAGGCAGCTCCCAGCCACCGTGGGAGAGGCACGACAGCACCCAGGGCTGTGCCTACATGATGGGTTCCTGATCTGGCACCCTAACAGGAGGCACCCTCACACGCCGCACGCCCAGCGCGAGTGCTCGGGAACGTACCGCTCCTCTTCCCTCTCCTGGCTGTCACGTGCAGTTTGGTACCATAATAATTAACTTCCCTGCAAAATTCAGTGTATTTTGCCTTCTCTCCACAGCTAAACCGCTAAGGTTTGCAGGAAATCTTCAGCATGTTGAAGATTTACAGCCCGGTGATAAACAAACGCGTGGAGGAAAGCAGAAGGATGGGGAGAGCTGGGGGTGAGACACGTGGGGGTCGTGGTACCCGCCGACGTGGGAGCACGGCGGCAGGAGGGAAGGCGCCCGCGTCCTTCCCACCTTCCCGAACGCCCGTCGGGTTCCAGCAACAACACGAGAAGAGAAGCGTCACCCGGGGCTGGCCCAGCGGCACCCGCCTCTGCGCGGAGCGGAACCCAGGATGATGAAATGAGGGATGTCGTTACGTAAGAAATCACCTCGGCGGCTGCGTAACATCCTCACCCTGCCTACGCGCACGGCTCCCGGCTGCTCTGCAGCTCAGTTTATGGCCTACTTGTTCCTGGATAAACAGCGAAATTGAATTGCTGAGGTTGATGGACACACGTTACGGTCCGGCGAGACGTGCCGCTTGCCTTCACCTGCTCAAACTGACCCAGTTCTCAAGAGCAACAGCTTTCCCGGGGTGCAGCACCAACGCAGAAACTACAGCTTCTTCTGAAGTCTCCAATTAGTTGTATTTTCTCAGCTATTCTGAGTCCTGGCAAAGCTTTTGAGAGTCAGCTCTCATCCGGCTTTCAGCTTTAGTAGGAGCAAACGTGGCCGCAAGACGCCGGAGCGTTCCATATTTTATAAAAACCACCATGCCAAAAATATGATTCAAAGTCCTTGGCTGGAGACAGAGCAAAGCAGAACACGGGCTCGTTCACGGGGTTATGCCAAGAATCCTGCGTTACAAACGCACCAGCACATAAATAAAATAAGACCACTTAGGAAGATGAGCGCAGACTTGCTTCCTCTTCAGGACACCACGGACGTCGATTCAGGCTGAGGAGCAGCAGAAGTCTTTCCTTACGGTTTCTCTTCAGCCTTGGTCCTCGCCGTCACCCAGCCGGTGGGCTGAATTCACCGCACCCATGTTTGCAATGTCCCTCTCAGAAGGATGCTCTCGGCCTGTTTAGCAGATGCTGATAAAATTCTGCTGGTTGAATTTTTTGAAGTTTAAGGAAGGAAGGAATTAAAAAATAATACTTCAAAGGGAATCCAGCACGTTTCGGTCATCTGGGAGGCGTTTATGCAACTCCTGCAAGAACATGAGGTGTAGGGAGCTGGTGGTGAGGACAAGAAGTATGGTATTTAACTGTTTATTGCTCAGATTTACAAAGGGGCAACAATTTTCTAGTATCAGACAGTGGTGAAAACAGCTGGCGGGTGCATTCCGCTGGAAAACGATGCCACGGTGCCCTGTGGTTTGATGTAACCTACAGCCATCCCCCTGGATGAGCAGCTCTGCTCTTCCCACTGCTACGTGCAGGGCTGGGAAGTCAGTGGGTATTTTTAGAATCTGGCAGAGGTTTGAAGTCACAAAACGGGGGAAGCTGCCACCAAGCTTCATAGAGATCCCCAAAAATTATTATGAAAAACCCCAAACATCAGAAGTGTGCACATTTTTAAAAATCTCTCCTTTTGTTTTTCTTTCGTTATTCTTTGGGATCACCCTGTGCAAGGGAAGCCAGCACAGATAAGGGGGAGGGCAAGTTCCAAGGCCACAAGCTGGGCTTCTGCCGGCCCCACCGGCTGCGATGCCACCGGAGCCGCAGGAAACAAGCGGATCTGGGGACTCGCAGCCTTGAGGACGATGGCGCGAGGGCCCTCCCGTGGCGCAGGGGCTGGGAAGCGGGGTTGCGTTGTTGCATCCCACCCCCCGGCTCCCAAAGCTTCGGTTCGATAACGCCTCTGCAGGGCGGCCGTGCCGAGGACCTGGCTGTCATCGTCCCCAGTTGTCCTGGCTGCGCTCCCGTTCCGCGAAGCGCCGAGCTGCTGCGCGGGGAAACAGCTCAGCTCCATTCTGTTCCGCACACATCGCTGCTGAGCTCATTAAAGCCGGAGCCGGGAATTTAATGGGAGGGCTCTGACATCCCAGGGAACATCCACCGCCAGGTGCACTCGCTCGGCACCGCACAGCGGCTTCAGCACGGGCATAATTCACCCGTCTCCCTTTGAACGGCGTGTGACAGCTCGGGTGCGCGTGCGGGGGGGGGGGGGATGGAGAACGACTGCTTTTAGCACTGCAGCTCTCAGTCGCTATAGCAACCTGGATATTCATCATCCCATCTGATGCTTCATTGCTGCCAGCCAACCAGGGGCTGATGCAGAGCAACGAGAGATGGGTTCATTTACTGCCTCCTGCCACTGCCGCTCCGTGCACCCCGGATAACCCCTGCATGAGCTAATTCAGCGTGAATTCCCCTTTCTGAGGGGTTTTTTTGGTTTTTTTGGTTGGTTTGGGTTTTTTTTTTTTAAAGTTTACCGGGGATGGTCCTGCTCGCCACTGCAGCAGCAGCGCTGGTGCAGAGGGTTTTCAGGCAGGGTGTCACCGTGACCTACTTTGTGCAGGATGAGGGGACATCACGTTAAACTGCCAGCGGCTTCCCCGTCCTCTGGACCGCTCCGGCCGGCAGAACTAACCTGAGCCCGAGGGCAGATTTCGGACAAGGAGTCACGTACCTCTGGCCGTGGGTGTAACCTGGCTCTGTGGGCACCAGAGACATCTCCCCTCCTCGGCTCCTCTGACCTGGAACAGCTGTGCTTAATCTGCCTCTCTATTTCCAGATCTGATCTCAAAACCTAGATTTTTCTCCTTTTCTAATAGAAAAGAGAGAAATTATCTAAAGCTTCAGGGGACAGAAAAATGCCATTAAAAAAAAAAAAGAGGTGTTATTGTGCTGTTTTCTCCTGCAGCGTTTCTCCCAGAGACAAGCAATGTTCCCGTTCACGCTCCCCGTGCGAAGCAAGATGTTTATCACGTAGTGCCTGATAACAGGTCACGCTTTCACGGGCAACCACCAACACACGCGACCGCTTTCCCTGCTGATTTAGGCAGGCAGTATCAGGGCTATGCAGCCCACAACCACCAACTCGCTCCTGAAAGCTAAACCATGAATTTTCACCAAGGGCGAGCGCAGAGGGCTGGGGTGTGCTCAGGTTATCACGGCGTTATGCCAGCGAGGGAGACGGCTCCTCCTCTCCCGGCATCCACGCTGTGACATTTTAGCCGAGGAAGCTGAATCACCCTTCAGTTAATGACAGGCTTTTAACCTGATGCTGAGGTCTCCCTCCCGTTAAAACCACCTCTCGCTATGGCCAAAAGAAGAATCACTCAAACGCAGTGATTCTTCCAACCCTTGGGTTTACGCTGTTCTCCCCTGGGGAGCCATTTGATGGGGAAGGATGTGGCAACAGGGATACGGCAGGCAGCAGGGACACTGCAGGCAGGACGGACATTGCAGGCAGGAGGGACACTGCAGGCAGAGGGGGTACTGCAGGCAGCAGGGACACTGCAGGCAGGAGGGACATTGTGGGCAGGAGGGACACTGCAGGCAGGAGGGACACTGCAGGAAGGAGGGATANACTGCAGGCAGGGGGGGCACTGCAGGCAGGGGGGGCACTGCAGGCAGGGGGGGCACTGCAGGCAGCGCAGTGTTTCCCGCAGACTCGCTGCCCTGCCCGGTGCCTCCCCGACCAGAGGCGGGTGCGAGCAGCCCGGCCCCTGCCGACGCAGGCAGGGCAGAACCCGCCGGGAAGAGGAAGCCCCAGGCCAGGGTGACTCAGGGCACTCAGCTCCCGATTGCTCCATCATCCTGTTCAGGTCTCAGGTTTTTAACTGCCCACTTCCCTCTCGTTTCCTGGGTCACGGAGCACAGCGGGGCCTTTCGGGGCGCAAAGCGAGCGTGCGGGGCTAAAAGGGAGTTTAAACACGCGGGATGCCCCAAGGCCCGAGGGAAGCTTAGGAGCAGATCGCACCGAGGCTGGTGCTACTGAAAAGAGCCGCTGAGGAGAGGCTGGGGTGTCAGGGGCAGGAGCCCAGCTCAGAGCGTGACTGGGTGCAGCTGGCTTTGGCTGCCCACACCCCCGTGGGCTACGAGCCGAGCCCCAGAGGTGGCCGGTATTTCAGGGATGATGTTTGAACAGGTTTCCAACCGGCCACGGGCCGTCAGGGCTGACGCGCCCCGTCTACACCAAAGTTCCCCAGCAACACTGTTGGGGTTTTTGTGGTTTGGCTTTTTTTTTGAAGTTTTGAGAAAAGCTGGCCCCTGTTTCCCAGCACAGGATGGCCCCAAGATGGGGACGGTTGGTCATCAACCCAGAGAAGGGTTTGGGTTACCGAAAAGAGCAATAGCTGCAGCAGGCAATAACGCGGTGGAGTGGGGGATTTCAGAAACATCAGGAAGGATGAGGATGGTTGGACGGCCGCGAGCAGCCTCCATTCCCACGACGCAGGGAAAAGTTGCTTCTACCGCCTCATAAAATTGTCCGTGCGGGAGAGCCCAGCCGGAACGAGCACTGACATCACCTCCGCGTCAGCGCTACAGCAGCCTGATGCAACGCTTTGGGTCTAATCGCACTTCAGGCACGATGAAGTCATTACTGCTCCAGTGGAAAGCATCGCAGTGAAGCAGGTTTGAAGACGTGTAGCCCGGGGAGAACGAGCCGGGAGGTGGATTTTGTGAGAAAGGTTTTCATTCCATCACGAAACTTCGAAGTCGTGCAATAAAGTCCTTCCGGCAGCGCGGAGTACCGCGCCGGTGTGTTAACAGAGGGATTTATTCCTGAACTCCTAACGTCCTCTCCGAGGAGCAAGAGCAGTCAGATTAGCCTAAAACAATGTGACAGCCGACCTGCCAGGAGCTTGGGATCAGCCACAGGCGCTCCCCGGAACAAAGAACCGAGCTGAAAAATACAACTCCATGACTAACGATTGAAGGCAGCCGCCTCCTCTGCGTTTCAAGCCAGGTGATTCCTAAGAGCGCCCAATTTTTGCTGTTTCCTTAATATTACGGATTCGTGATGCCCTGTGAGGCATCAAGGACGCTGCTTAGAGCCAGGGCCTTGGCTACAGCGGGAAATTAATTTTTCATGCGATAGCAAAACGACGGGCAGGATTTTAAGTGGGTCTGGTGTACTCAGAGAGGCAGGGCAGCCAATTCGGTTTTTATTATTTCAGGAGCATTTGCTGAGACGTTCCAGAGCGGTCTCGGTATCACTTCTGCAAAGTGAGGGGCTCTGGAGCTGCAATCCCAGCATAAAAACGCTGGCACTTCTGCTTCCCTTTGTTCCCTCGTCTTTATTCCCTGCTACATTAGCACAATTCACAGAGGCAGGAAAAAAGGCAACTTGCTGCGAAGAGAGACAAGTACGTCTTATTTAAATACCTGACCTATTTCTGCTTTTCCTTTGCCTAACTTATTCAACAAGCAGTTTGGATTTGCAGCAATAGCTGAAATAACTGTGTCGGATCACGTGCAGAATGCTCTTCCTCGTGGCACGGAAAACGGGTGCATGAACAGAAAGATTTTTTGCTTATAGAAATTAAAAGTCGGGAGGGGAAATGCACGTCGCCAGGCTGACTCCCACCACGTCCAGCATTCACACTGTCATTGCAACGAGATGTAATGTTCATCTCAGGGTATTAGGTGACTCCACTGGAGGACAACTCCTATGTGGAGGTGTACATTCAGAGGTTCATCACCAGCCACCCAAGCTGAAAACACAGCACGTCCCCGCAGGATCCCAACGCCTTGCTCAGCAGGCAGGGTGATCTCATTTTGGAAACCACAGGCTCGATCGATATCCCTGCCCTACGAGACGGCCTTTTAAATGATCTCAGGAGCACATCACCCAGCTTTGGGCAAGGCGAGGCCCAGGGAAGGTGCAGGAGATGACTCAGACGGAAGGGAGAGAGGCGGCGGAGGGCTGAGCGACTGCCCGCGACCCGCCGGCGAGGCTGTCGGTGCCCTCCATCTGCCTGGAATAAACACGGGTCTGTTCCCGAGCGGGCTGAGGATGCAAGCTTTAGAGCGCAGACACGTTACTAGGCACAGTAAAATGCTTTTAATTACTGTCTGGCACAGTTTGCATTCTCAGCTGCAAAAGAATCGATCCTTCTTCCTATCTCTCCTCGCAGTGCAGGGTACGGTTTTCACTTCAATGCTATTTCTGTTGGCGAGCCGCTTCCCTTCCCACCCCCGACCTGCTGCTTCACGTACACTCGGAACTTAAGCCAAAGGCTGTAACTACCGGCCGTCGCAGGCAGCACCACCGCAGCGACTCCAACAGCGTTACCTTTACACCGAACGACTCGGGGGACCCCGCCAGGGCCTCTGGGCTCACCCCCCTCCTTCGCAAACACCCCACTGGGGCTCCGCGAGGCGGAAAATTGCAGGAAAACGGAGCCGGTGACCTACAGAACCTGTTATGTTCCTACAGAAACGTCTCCAAACAGAGGCCGGTTTGGTAAAACAATTATTCTAACGAGAAGCGGCACCGCACACCCTCGGGTTCCCGGTCTAAGGGGGATACGAACCACTGCACAGGGCTGTGGCAAGGACGAACAACTCTAATCCCCAAGCCATGCCGAACGCCGTTGGGAGGTACCACGCGGCGGTAGGCTTACCAGGATCGTGCCCATCTTTGAGCAGGCAGAATTATCAATATTTTATGCTTCTGTATTTCAGAGTCCGTGCTAGGAGAAATCGGCAGATTTACACACGGCCCCGACAAATTTGCTACATCAACCGAACGCCTGCAAAGCTAAAGCCATTAACAAACCAAATATCTACGGCTCGAGCGTTCAGCATTAATTTGTTTTGCTGCAGTCATTCCAGCTGAGCAAAGGATCTTCCCCCATCCCAGTTTCTAATCAGCTTCCACCCTCCTCCGGGCTTACCAGAGTTAAATCTCTCACATTGCTCTCTGCGATAAATCGAGAAATTGAGCTGCGAAAGGGGAAAAATGACTCGCAAAGCAAATGCTTCCACTAGTAATAGATTAACTCTTTGTTCCAAGGCTATCACATCATTTCAAGAGGCTTCCTATATGTTTTGCCAAAGAGCCATTGCACTGACAAGATAAGATGCCACCACTGTGAAATAATCCCTGGGAAGAGAAGAATTCCTCTAGCCTCGAAGGGTCTGCCCACAGGCGAGCCAGCTGTGGAGCTCCACGGTGGCACCACCAAAATGGCAAATGAATCCCTCAGCTCGAGACGTCACCTGCAAGAGGGCCACCTTCCACTCACCTCAACGCTTTCGAGTACCTTCCGCTAACGTCGCAAACAAGGGGCATCCTTCAAGCTAACTGAAAAACAGCACCTGAGGACGCTGGGTTTTTGCAACATAAATTTTTTGTTTGCCAGGGACAGAGATAGCTGATGAGGGTTTTCAGTATGTAACATAAACCCAATTTTTTGGGGAAACAGATCTGTTCTCAGGCTCACCCTTCTGCCTTCCTGTCTGCAGGGGAGTGAACTGGCCTCCTTCTCCTGGGCCGTCCCCGAGCTTCTCTTTTCTAACTCCAACAGCTCTATAAGCAGAACACACTAAGAGGAAAACAGCTGACAGCATCCAGGGCATCCGTTAATACAACGGCTAGAAATAAGGAGGTGATGGCAGAATACACGAGCACGCGGTCACTGGACCCCAGAGCTTGGAAACGCGTTGTACACAAAGCTAAAGACCCAACATGAAAAGGCAGAGGATCAAAAGGAGCGAGCGTGGGTGCGACCCCTCGGGAGGGAAGTGCTAATGCTCCCCCTGATCTCATCTGTCTCGGCGCAGATCCTGCTCTTATCAAGGCAACGCAGGGAACCACGTCCGTATTGTGCCAAGTTTGGGATTAAGCGATCTTCTGTACGGCCGGGTGAACCTCCAGAGCTCGTGCAGCGCAAGCCATTAGGTTAGGTGATTAGAAGGCTCTTCCTGACCCTGAGATCAATGAAAGCCCTCCTTAAGCCACGCAAGTTTCTCCGGGGTTAAAATCCTGCCACGGACACCGAGAGCCAACAGGCTTATTCAGACCGCTGAGAAACAGAGGTCATCGCCAACCTACTGCTGCCAAGTTCAGCGCGGCGCGGCAGCCAGCGCGAGCTGGTGAGCCAGTCTGCAAAAAACCTACCTGAAAATAACCCCGCTGCTTCTAAACCTACTGCTGTGCTTTGGTGAGGCGCTGCCTCGGCAGCCCTGCTTGTGCGCAGCGAGGGCAAGCTCCTGGCGCACTATCAGCGCGCCGAGGCTGAAAGGAGATCAGGGTTCTTTTTCGACCAGCGTCTCCCAAGGGTGATGATACTCACTTGACTCTTCTGGGTGTACGCATCTCCACGTGACACTTACGTTCAGGGAAGAGCTAGCTGCCTTTAAATTGCCACACATAATTGTCTCTGAATTCCTGCAGCGCAAGAGGGAAACAGCTGGAATTACCGGCTGCGTACGTAAACACTTGTGACCAGGAGAAAGCAAGCTGCTGACAGGTAATTAAGTGCTCCTTAGCTAGTGTAAACACTTAGGTCACTAATCGGAGCTGCTTCTTACTCTTTTGCTCTCTCTGTCCCTCCCACAAGGAACGGAGCTGCTGCCAGCAAAGAGTCAGCAAAATTAAAGCGTATTAATTTGCAGTTCTATACTCAAAAATAAAACCTGTGCAATGCTTTTTCATATCCTCCGCAGTCTCTGAGCTCACTGAAACGGTGACCCACGTGCGCTGCTGGAAGGATGAGAGGCGAGGTTCAGTCCTTGGAGGAGACGTGGTGATACAGGAGCAGAACCAAGGCCTCAGGACCCCAGGAATGATTTCCCAGGACTGGGAACAATTCAGCTCCTGCCCAGTGCGGCAGCAGCCAGCACTTGTCAGCCGCAAGGATTACTACAACTTTCAGAGCTGCCTTTTTGATGTTACTTAAATTCAAACCAAGTTCTCATTTTGACTCCATAAAGGCAGCCCTCCTGTGCACACAGGCAGAAACTCCCCAGGCTGAAGTCCTGCGAGAACGGTGCAATCCAGCACCCCCACTTTTTGGAAGGTATTTCTATTAAACCCGAGCAGGGGCTGTATTAACTCACCCGACAAGCACAACATCCCGTGACACCGGATCGATTCAATATTCCCGTGCCAAGCGGCCAAGCTGTACGTCCAAACGCTCACCGTCATTAGGATCAAGCATTGGAAAAGAGAGGTGTGAAGTGAGAGGAAGGCAAGGGTTACCCTGCGGATTTTGCTCTGCTCCTTGGGTAACCACTGGCTAATTATCACATGTTCCCTTACAGAGACAAACCATATAACTGAACCCTAAACACTCGAGATCAGCTCCGGAGATAACTTCGGAGCAAGTGGTAACAGGAGATGATTAACAGCCTAACATGGAAAGTTAGGTGGCAACAGCACGGCCAATGACTTACAAACCATTCCCCAGAGGATGCTGGAGCAGCAGCCCAGCAGCCAGCGCTGGGGAGCACGGTGTCAGCGGTAAGGAAGCACACCAAGGGGGTGTATTACATTTCAAAGGCATTCTGGCTGGAACTGGGCTGGGCAGCACGAGAGGCAGGGCTCCTGTTCCCATCTCTGCCAAAGCCCCCTTCCGCAGTCTCCTTAGGTAGAAGCACGCAAGCCGCTTGCCTGCGTGACACAAGACGTACAGCATTCAAAGAAACGGCCAGAGGAACGAGACGTTAACTGAGCGCTTAACTTACACCCTTTCCGTTCCCCAGAGACAGGTCTGGCAGCCGGGCGCGCAGCTTTCTCCCAGCCCTCCGTAAAAAATATACACCAACAGAAGGCAGGACTAGAAAACATAATTTGTTCAAAGCCACGAACAAACAAAAAAACCTCCACACGTTTAGAAGAAGCCAGTTGCTTTTTGGAACTGAAGAAATCCCGAAGCAGACAGGGTATTACAGCGGCACGGCGCTAACTGCCGTCTCTAATCCCTGCGTTTGGTCTCTTGCAAAATCCCCAACCTGCCCCACGGAGCCAGCGTTCCCAGTTGAGTTTGAGAGGAGAACTGGAGGTTCCCGAGCTGCAGCCCTTCATCTGGGGGGAAGCTGGACAAACTGCAGGGCAGCTCGTGTCACCTCTCAGCTGGCTCCCAGCTGCTCTGCATCCTCTTTCGCAGAGGAAACCGCAGCCCAAACGCAGACTGGCTATGGACTCGGGCAGCCGCAGGCTCAGAGCCGGCTCGTAGCTTTGAAGCGTTGTATTATCTGGGTGTGTTTCTCTCCGGGGGGAGCACTATAGATGTGTGATATTAACACCTGCTACCGCTCCTGGCTATATCGTAATTGTGGGGTTTTTTTTTCTTTCCAGGTTTATTTGACGAGGAAAAGCCAAAAGGCAAGCGATGGGCTGCAGTCTGGCCACGGGCAGTGACAGCTTTGAAAGGGATTTTCCAAAAAATCCACTTTAGGTTCTATATGCAAAGGTCAGAGCAAGAAGAAAAAACCCTACGATAATCCAGGACTTGTGATGGATCTGAAACCCTCAACAGCACAATCCTGCCAGGATCTGGGCTGCCCTGCCCTCTCAGGGCAGCAAGAAAGCCCAAGATGTCTCTCCAGCCTTTTTCATGCATTTTTCATTCACTGGCTACAGGTTATTCTTCCAGCTCTGGAGGAGGAGCGGTTCCTGCAGCCCATCAATATTGTTCAGCTGTCCAGAAGAGCTCTTATCGATGAGACTGAGCCAGTCACCCGAGGTTGAATGTGCACATTACCCCCCCGGCGCTCCCAGCTTCTGGCTGACCCAGAAAGCGAGAGGTGCTCCAGCTAGGTCTGCTCCCAGCGGACCCTGGCTCAGTCTCACACTGCCGGCTCTTCCACCGCCAGCCCCCAAAAAACAGCCTCACGGAATAATTCAGGCTGGAGGGGATCGCTGAAGGTCACCTGCTCCAAGCTCCCATCCCAAATGGGGTCAATTTGAAAATGAGATCCAATTTTGGGACTAGGCAGCAAGGAAATCCCATTACAGCTGATGGCTCGGGGACCTTCGGCCAGCTCTGACTGAAGGCATTGGAAGAGGACGACGAGATGTTGATCCGAGTGATGAATTTAAGATTTTCCCAGACCGCTAGACATGGACGGACAACAAGCTCCAGAAATGTTGGAGCCAGGAAGGGACAGAAAAGCTTTAGGAGGAATACCCCCATCACCTGGGACGGAGACCCAGCCAGGGGAGCGCCTCCTGCATCCCCAGACCCGCCACGAAATAAAAAGCAGTCGACTAGGACAATGGAAATGGTAGATGGATTTACTGCTGTGATGAGGTGTGCCCTGATGCCCTGAGCATCCCCTGAACCAAAAACATCACAGAAGGAGGCAGGGGCAGGGCAAAGAGGGACACCCGGCTGGTTTCAAACCCGGGGGCAGAGCTTTCGGCTCCAGGGGGACGGGAGGAAGACAGGGGATTACTGGAATCTCCTGCCTGTGAAACTCTTGCCTTGGGGCAGATCCCTGCAGTGGAGACTCCTTCCTTTACTTCATGCCTTTATCTCTTCTCCTCATTTGCACGATCCAAAGGAGATGAAAAACAAAGAGGCTGAGCTGTCTGCTGCCTGGTTGCACAAGGACACCGACAAAAGGGAGAAGAGGGTGCTGTGCTATTTAAAGCCGCCTCCTCCTCAATTCCTAGGGGTGGAATTTTACCTCTGGAGTGTTGATTGCTTTGTGGGAGGGCTTTAAAGACTACTTATACAAAAATGATCATTAAAACCTAAATTAAACCTATGCCTAGCCAATACTTTCCATTTCAATTGTTCTCAAAATCCAGCATAACGCACCCAATTTGCCAGAGCGCTTTACTGCCGGTTTTCTTCCGTTTCACTAAAACAAAATCAAAAGGCTGTTCTATTAAATGATACGCATGTAAAAAGCCCCTCTGACAATAAGCTTCCAGCACGATTCCTTAACTCCGCAGCACCTAAAGTGACTTCAAATTAAAAGAATTCTGAAGTACTGTGATTAGTTTGATTACTAAATCAACAACTTGATTTAGTAAAATCACTGGCAGCTGACAAAGTATTAACCAGAACAATTAACAGGCCTTGGCAGTTTTTGAGTTACACTTACAAACCGAACTCAGACTAGAATAAAGGCAGCTGAAATCCTACCTCCCCTAATTCTTTTAACCTTTCTGGGTTTACTGCGGAAAAATTAGAAAAGGCTCGAAATAAGCAGCATATGCTCACAAGGTTACTGCTGATTACCTGGGTCAAAACACCTCTGGTGAATCAAGAGCCCACAAAAACCATCTTCCAACAAACTTCAATACTTTAAGGTCAAAGATGGCTTTTAAAACCCCCAAACAGACTGTTCCAGCCCATCTGCCCTTGTGCCAGCAGACAGGAGAAATTCAATTAGCCCTTGGATGCCTAGGTTTGCAAACCGGGGGCGCACGCCACAGCAGGGAACAGCACGTCGGAAATTAAGACGGCTTTAACGAAGCACGTGCCGGTTCAGCACTCGCTGTGGTTAAATTTAATGAGTCGTTGGGTTTTGATAATGTGAAGGCGATACAGCGTGTGCCTCTTTATATAACCTTAAGTGTAAACAGATTTTGTGAATAAGCATTCTCGAGTCATAAATGGGCTTCTTGTTAATAAAATGTCAAGTAATAAGTCGCTGTAGCGATGGTGATTGATGGGCAGTGCTGCCTCTGGCTACAGAAAGAGACGGCGCAGCGCTCGCTCCGTGCCAGCTTTTTTCTTTGCACAATTTCTCCCCAAGTGCTTTGCAAGGAAACCCACAGAATTAAGGGGACGCTTTGCACTTGGATCTAGGACAGCTTCACCCGGCCATGGGTGCTCACCACAAATCACCTGAGACACCAGGAGGGATGCTGCAACCCTCTGCCAAGGACGCGTCCCGTGCCTTCCTGGGCGTCGGTAACATTTAACTGCTCCACTTCTCTCCTCTTGAATTGCTGGAAAACTCAGCAGTGCTGCCAGGCACCCGGGGGAGCTGCGGGAGGGCTGTTGGCACGCCGTGCGGGAGCGAAGGGAAGGAGGCTGTGGGTTTGCACTGCCGCCCCGTTCAGCTGCGCCTCTCTGGTCCGAGGTGTGCAAACCAAGGAAAGGGGCTTGGACAAATGAAACCTTCCTCAGGTGACACAAGCCCCGGGCAGGCAGGCGCTGCGGGAAGGAGAGAGCAGGCAGGCTGGCACTCGGCGTCACTGCCTTCGACAGCTGCCGGAGCTGTTTAACCCGAGCACCACGCTGCACTCGTAACCAAAATCTATTTTGAAAAGCGATAAAGCGGAGCCGGCTGTGTGGTTTCACAGCAGCTTGATTTAGCTCAAGCAGCTTCTTTGTCGAGTGAAAATAAAACCAGGCACGAAGCCAAGCGAGTGCCTCTGCACCGCTGACGCTGCTCAGGTGAACGTTTTCATGTCCGTTCAAGGCAAGTGCAACCCCATGCTCACGTAAAGGTGATTTTTAAAAGAAAAAAGAGCAAACATGGTTCTTGGAGAGCATGAGGAAGGAGCATGAGCTCGGAATGCCGTGGGAAGGCGGGGAGGGCCACAAGGGCGGACAGGGTGTGGGGAGAGGAGCGATGGGGCAGGGGCCAGGCACGCCACGGGGCTGCCACCCCATGTTCTCCACCTCTGCCACGCTGCGTGGCTCAACCGATGGACATCGGCATGGAGAAACTTGCCCACTGCTCACCCTCAGCTCATGTGAACCCACTCACATGGTGCCAGAGGAAAAAAAATAATAAATAAAGGACAATTTCCCCCGTGTCCTCCAAAGACGACCTGAAGCTCCGTCAGTCTACTGCTTCCACCCTATCCTGCCTCTCCTCCTGCGGCGACAGCTCATCTGCACCAGCTCCATCCTACAGGCGAACCGGAGGGGTGTTTGTAACGCAGCGTCGCTGCATTTGGGCCCAGACAGACAGTGTCTTGTCTTCCGTGCAGGCCACCTCCTGACCCCGTCCCACCCGGCACTGCCAAGAGCAGGATCTTGCACCCGAGCATCGCAGCCAAGCTGTCACCGCCTTTGCACGCTGGTTGTGCGCCCCGTTTTTCTCACCAGCCCTGACCAAGTGACAACTGGCACCTGAGACAGAGCGCCAATACTGCACAGGCCTTCTGAACGCTACGGGTCTGCTAAAGAACAGATTAATAAGACAAATATTTGAAAATAAGGATATTACAGCTCAAGGAGAAGCAGGAGATTTTTGGTACCCGGATGCTGGTAAATTCCCCTTTCATGGGAGGTTTGCTGTCCCCTGGCAATGTGCACCAGCCAGTCTATTGTCATTGTCCGGGCCAGGATTCCTCTTTGTGCGCAGCAGCGGCCGGCATAAAACCCTCATTGTTGGTGACTACAGCGCTCGTGTAAGTAACACCAGTATTGCTTTGCTCACCCTGCCGAGGCTTTCCACTTCTTTCCCCGCAACATTCCTTCCCGTTGAGGCTGCAGACCATCAGAGAATTGATAGGGCCGAATTTAGACCCCAGGCCAAACGCAGACGATTAAACCTTTCCTAGATCTCCATCAAGGGTGTCAGACACGCGATATTTCTGGAGGAAATTCCATGTTGCTGACTGATCTCCTGAAAAACATTTCAGCTTCTGTGCGGCACTTGCCAGCCAGGCAGGCGGCGAGCACAGCCCAGCACAACGGGAGGGGTTTTTGCTGGTTTATTCCTCTGCAAGGTCTTTGCAGAGTTGATGGTGGAGCAAGCTGAAGGTGGCTTCTCCTAAGCCCCTTGGAAACTCTCGGGAGCTTCATAAACTGCAGCAGTTAATTGCTGTCAAATGAAGAAGGCTCTGCAGCTGAAACCAGGGCACGGATTGCCAAGGTTATCCCAGCGGATTATCAGGACAGAGAGCGAGAGCCACAAACATGACGACAACGCGTACTGCTGGAGGCCCGACAGCGGTGGTCTCCTGGGACCTTCCTAGTGCCCAGCCTCCCCTCTTCTGCCCCTTGGGCTTCTGTTCCAGAGCCAGGCCACCTCATGAGGACTTCACAGGCCTTTCCTTTGCCACCATCTTCCAACGCACCAGTAGGTAGATCTTATCTGAACAACCTGAGAAAGAGCCTTCGGAAGTTTTGCCCCAAGGTTCAGCAGGGAGATCTCACCATTTGGGACTGTCTGGCATTCCCCATCCCTTCTCCGCCTGACCATCAGCAGCACAGCACCTGGGTCAGACTGCGATACCTGATGGTTTTGGGCTGGAAGACTGAGAAATGAAACAAGAATGTCTCATTTCAGATGTCAAGGCCCTGGAGCGTGTCCAGAGAAGGGCAATGAAGCTGCGGAAGGGGCTGGAGCACCAGTCTGATGGGAGCAGCTGAAGGAACTTGGATTGTTTACCCTGGAGAAGAGGAGACTCAGGGGAGACCTTATTGCCCTCTACAACTACCTGAAAGGAAGTTGTGGAGAGCTGGGGGTCGGCCTCTTCTCGCAGATAACCAATGACAGGACAAGGGGAAACGGCTGCAAGTTGGGCCAGGGGAGGTTCAGGTTGGAGATGAGGAGAAATTTCTTCTGGGAAAGGGTGGTCGGGCCTTGGAACGGGCTGCCCAGGGTGGTGGGGGAGTCCCCGTCCCTGGCGGTGTTTAAGGACAGGTTGGATGTGGTACTGAGGGACATGGTTTAGTGGGGAATAGCTGGTGGGGGGACGGTTGGACTGGATGATCCTGGAGGTCTCTTCCAACCTTAATGATTCCATGATTCTGTGATTCTATGACTCTGCATGACCGAGGCTGTTCCTCTCATTTCAAGACTTACTGTCAACAGCCATAAATAAATCGCCCCGAATATTACGTACACAGAAATAAATGCTTTTGTTTAGTATTCATAGATAACAATCAACCCAACTCTGAAACTAGAAACAGATAGATTGACCTTATCAAGTGCTAACCGTAGTCTGGTTTTCTGCATTTCAAATCACTCTCGTAGCTCTTCTGTGAAAACATTCCCAGAACGTCGTTCTCCACACTAAACTCCGGACAGCAGAAGCGAGTGCCACCCCTCCAAGTAATGCCTCATTACTGGCAATGAAATCCTCCCTCCCATAAATATACAGAATTTCCTCAGTCATATTGTCAGGAGAGGGTTTTTTTTTGCATCCTTAAGTTGCAGGAGTATAACACCATGGAGGTGGATTGCCAGTTGGAGATCACAGATCTGAACGACGTGCCAGAGTTTCTCTTTGAAGATTATCAGGGACTTCCCAAATCATGCATCCTCACGGAATTATCTCTCTCTAAAGGTACCAGACTGGACACTGCGTTTAACTTCCTCCAGTTTTGTGGGCAGCATCACTCCAGTTCTATCCTGGTGCATAGCACAATGTTTCAAGGTGATGCGCTGCAAGTTCTACTCAATATCCTTCTGCGATCCTGGAGAGCACTTCAGGATTGCCTCCAGAGAGACCCGAGAGATGTTCTCTCAACTTTAGAGTTTCCACAGAAATCAGTCTTGGAATGTGTGGGGAACCATTATGGTCGTGTCTAAAGGCACTATCTGTGCTTTAGCTTCTGAAGGAGCAAAAGCTTCAGCAGAGGATGTTCCCTGAGGCCAACCAAGCCCAAAGTGTTTTGCTTGAAAGAACCCAGGGAAGGACCTCCTCAGTCCTCATCATCTCAGCATGGGTCCTTTCAACGCGGACTGGGAGCAGATTTGCCTTGCAAATACCCCTTGAAAGAGGCTGTGAAACACTTCGCACGATGGGGCATCCACAACTTCCTGTGCCTGGGCCCCTGGACCGGGAGAGGGACTCAGCTGCCTTCTCCTCCTGCTGATTCACAGCCTTGCTGGCTATGGGGCTGCCTGTGGACTTTCCTCTGATAAAAAGAAATCAGTGCCTCCAAAGAAAAGAATTTAGCTGAAAACTAAAATGGTGAAAGCTCAGTCCTGAAGCAGCCCAGGAGTCCACGGCTGTAACTCTGGAGGCAACGGAGTCTGCAGAGGTTTTCCCAACACGTGGCTTCACGGACAAGTGTGCAGCAGACACCTCTCCAGCCCCAGCCGTTTCTCAAGTGGCCCTGACACATTTCTATTTTCGGGGTCGGGATGCTGAAGGAATAACTCGCAGTGGAAACACCAGCAGTCTAACATCAGCATATTAACATTTGTTTGAGAAGAGCAGCAGCGACAGGAACAAAGAGCCCCAAACCTCCCGCCATTCATGCCCAGCTGGTGGGGTTTTTTTTTCTTTTCACTCCTAATTTGCTGGGAAGTTTCTGTACCACAAAAGCTGCACTGATTGTGCTGTCAGGAACAGCTCGCCAAGCTCACGGCTCAACCTGGAAGTCTTGCTGTATTTTAATTTACATTGCTCCAAAGACACTGCTTGCTTACCTAGGAAATAGGAACGGTGAAGACACTGGAGAGAAGAAACCATTGCCTTGATGTGCCTTTCCCAGTGTGGGGGGATTATAATGAGGGACTCTTCATTATCCCATCTTTTTGTTTGATGTTGACAATTCATATTTATGTCCTATGAGGACAGGCTGAGAGAGCTGGGGTTGTTCAGCCTGGAGCAGAGAAGGCTGCGGGGAGCCCTTGGAGCCCCTCCCAGTGCCTGCAGGGGCTGCAGGAAAGCTGGAGAGGGGCTGGTTGCAGGGCAGGGGGGGCCAGGCCAAGGGGAAGGGCCTGAAGCTGCAGGAGGGGAGCTGGAGCTGAGCTGGGAGGCAGCAATCCTTCCCTGGGAGGGTGCTGAGGCCCTGGCCCAGGGTGCCCCGAGAAGCTGTGGCTGCCCCTGGCTCCCTGGCAGTGCCCAAGGCCAGGTTGGATGGGGCTTTGGGCAGCCTGGGCTGGTGGGGGGTGTCCCTGCCCATGGCAGGGGGGTTGGAACTGGATGATCCTTGTGGTCCCTTCCAACTCAAACTATTCTATGATCATATTCATGCAGAGAACCTATACGCCATCTTATGCTTCAGTTCAACCAACCAGCTCAAATTCCAAGAGCCAAAGTTGTTCTATCAGTGTCGAGCACGTCGGCCGCAGCTCCCTGTGGGATTAACGGGAGGACATCGGTCATCATCCACATGGGTTTATGTTACACAAGGGAAGAGGAAAACAAAACACGAGACCCTGACCCATGCCACGTGGCAAAGCTAACACTGCCAAGTCAGACTCCACAGGGTATCCTGCGCGTCCTTTTGTGTACACATGAAACACTCTGTTTTTCTTTCCAGCAGCAATTCAAAAGCAATGATAGGAAATACACTTCAGCCTTTTCTCACCTGTCTGACTGCTGTTAGCTCTGAGCACCGTACTTCCCCAACTCCTCCATGTAGTGTTTTGGGGAGAGGAGGGAGCATGAACGGACTCCCTCTGGGAAGCTCAGCGCAGGAGTCTGTTTTGACGAGCTGACCTTTGGTTTGCCACCAACAAATGGACATTCGATCGTTTTTATGATTCATGGTAGATATTGCTAAGCAAATGCCCAAATACCCAAGGTAAGATAATCTACTGCGTCTTCTTAAGCTCTACTCTACAGACCCGGGCAGGCAACCAGAGTTTGGCCACTGATCTGTCAAAACCTTCATTTTGGGGGCTTGCTCAGAGGGGTCATTTTGCTCTACACCCCGACGGGATGACTCCTGCTCTTCATCGTGCACAGGGCGAACCTCCACGGCTCACCCCACGCTGACCGTCTCGGGAAAGCCAGAGCAGTGCTGCTGTAACCTGCACTGATGGGGGGCAGAGAAACCCCCGAGCCGCGCCAGGAAGGATGCTCCAAACTGGCTGGAGCACACGCGTACAGGCCTACCAAAATCTTTTTGGGGAAAAAAACCCCAAACCACAAAAAACCAACCCAAAGCTGGGCACAACAGTAGTGCAAAGAGATTGCAGAGATGGGGGATAACTTCTGTGCTGTCTGAAAGAGGAGGAAATAAAAGATAAAAAAAGGAATGTGGCATCAGCTCAGGCAGCACAGGACACTTTTACCTCCCACCGAGAGACGCTCCCTGGCACTGGCCTACCCGAAAGGCTACCGTGGCTATTTATTTCGGCAGCCCAGTCCGACCAGTGCTACCTGTACCGTGCCTTACCACACCAGCACGTGCGTGCTCAGACTTGCATCTGCAAGTGTTTCAGAGAGGAATTATGATGCATCCAAAGCGCATCACTTCTCTTCCAACGAACACGCCACCCGCTTTCATCTCAGCACGTAGTTTTACTCGCAGGTCAAATCAAACACGCCAAGTTAATTGCAGGGACAGAGAAAATCACCCGGGATAACCACACTGTTTCACCAGGCTGCAAAGCGTTGGCGTAACTGCCATCAGATGTGAAAATGATGCAGACAGACATGGTAACGTGAACAGGAGGGGGAAAAAAAAAAAAGGCAGGACAATAAAAACGTAATATGGATTATATACAAATAGATTTCAACTTATACCTGAGGCAAGGCAGAGAACACCCTGCATTTCCACAACAAGAACAGGACCCGGCATGAGATGCAACAGAAGCGACGCAGGAAGTAAAACATTTCCACCTCGAAGTTTATAATACAGGAGAAAAAGAGAAAAACTCTTACACCCCAACTGCTGGTCCCACTGCTGGGTATGAGACCCCCCCCCGCTGCGGGAAACTGCTCCTCAAGCAGCAGGCACATGCAGCGACGCAGAAGGAAAAAAATCTGGG
This sequence comes from Psophia crepitans, assembly GCA_013399095.1. NCBI lineage: Eukaryota > Metazoa > Chordata > Aves > Gruiformes > Psophiidae > Psophia > Psophia crepitans. Next base: position 35,654 of record VWZZ01005080.1, on the reverse strand, counting down.
AATTAAATTCCTTTTAGTCTTAGGCCCGAGCTTGAATTCTGAAGTGAAATAAGTCAATTAAACAGACTTCAAAGTATTTATCCTGTCTTAGCCTAAATCACTGTTTTAATAATAGGTTTGTATGCCAGGAGTTTAATAGCTTCAGCAAAAAAATATCTAAAATGTACACGATGATATATGTTCTTGTAGGAGCCTTACAAAACCCAACCCACCTTCTAATAATAAACTGTTTCAGGCTTTCATTTTCTAAATTGTATGTGTACTTTGGAGAGAGGTTTTCTTGAACCTGCCGCATAATGAAAGATTTCAATAAGTCTTGTCAAACCAGACAAACAGAACTAAATTTTAATTTTACTTTTAAATTGCAGCTGAGTGCTCCAGCAGATGTATTTGTTCTGTAATTGCCACATAACCAAGGCGGAGGAGTTTGTTTATTTTTAACAAGATAGCGTTATTGTCTCCATGTGTTAAAACATTGAGTTATGTATAAAAAATTAACCTTTATATATGCAGAAATAGATTCGTCTCTCCCGCTCTAACTCTGGCCAGTAAGGGAGAGAAAATATTACAGGAGGGGAAAGGAGAGAAATATTGCAATAATTGGAAAGGACACGTTAACCCCGCGGTAAGGCTCGGGATGGAAAATTACTCTATACATTATCATATCATATGGTGCTGCACAGACTTCCAGCCACGGCTACGGCTTGGCTGTAGTTTGAGAAGCAAGACGGCTTTGGTTGTTAAATCACACGCTGCGAAAGAAACAACCGAATTCAGGGTACTTGTGAGAAACAGGCTCTTTGGGGCTATTTCCCCATTTCCGTACGGTCTGAAGAGCCTCCGTCCACCCACCGCAGCTGCACACGGTGAGGGGGAGTTTTCAGAGCACTGAGTAATTTTCACGTTAAGGGTTTCGATCCAGCACGCCGTACTGAAGCACACAGTGCTAAAAATAAGAGAAAACGCCCTCCCTTCCAGCCCACGAGGATGCAGGCGGGTTACCTCCACCACCCTCCTCCTCCTCCTCCTCCCCATCCCCGCTCCAGCAAACCCAAGGGTGGCTTCTGCGTGGAGAACGGGGCAGCCACGACCCCACGGCCCCTCCACCGCTGAGCAGGGGCTCCATGGGCCATTTGCATATTGTTATTGTTATTATTTTTGAGGACTGAGGAATCAACTCGTTAAATCCCCGACGTGGCGTGACAGCGAGTGGCGGAGATGCTGCTGCCGCAGCCATGGTAACCGTTCCGTTCCCCTCTCACCCCCCCGCCGCTCAGGGGACCTCGCTGGCCCTGTAATTACTGTCACCCCAATCAAGCGCAGGCAGCCCGTGCCAGCGCGCCCGCTGTACAACAGATTGCCATTTTCCCCTCCTCTTTGCCGGGAGAGCCCCCGTGCACATCTGTATTCCCAGCCCCCGCCCGCTGTCCCCCTTCCCACCCCTTCCTCGCTGGCTCTGCTCCAGCTCTTTCCTAGAAAGGCTGAAACAAAAGATGCTCTGGCTGCGTGGCAAGGAGATCCCTGCAAGGCATCACTTTTCCCCGGCCTCGTCCCTTCTCCCCACAGCACCCTCAGGGTGATGCCGGGGGGCTGCTCCCCTCCCGGGGTGGGCCAAGGCGATGGGCATCGCTCCCAAGGCCGGCAGCGGCTGTCCGACCCGCTGGGCTATCCAGAGAAAAATATTCCTTGCCGAGGTTTAAGCGGCAGGGACTGAACTCTGCAGAGTTAATAAAACCAATTAAACCGACTAATAATATTCTATAATGAGTATTTTAAAAAAAAAATACCACCAGAGCTTGAATTTGTGTTTACACTTAGGGGCACCTTAAATCAAAGTCATCTGAATTAGAGCGACCACAGCGCGGGCTGCAGCGGAACGCGCTGGCCGTACCGACACATCCCTGCAGACCCGCAGGAGGGACAAACGCTGCAATGCTGAAGAGGAGCGGGAGGCAGGCAGACTGCGGGCAGGGCAGGCAGCGGCTCCTCACCCAGCGTCTCTCTCCGTGCGGAGCTGAGTCAAGGCTGCGAAAGATGATTCAATCCAAAATATTCAGAGCAAATCCCATATGTGCGCTCTGATAACCGGTCCGCTACAAGATGGAACCAATCTTGCGCCGTTTTATGGATCAAGCTCCTTGCCAGTTCGGATTATTAATAGTGTTCAAGTAAACGCCAGCGTCTTGTTGACTAGATCAGAAGAGTTTATGATAGTATCATCTCCGGTGTTGGGATCAGTGAAGTTACTGCTGCCATGTGAGGAGGAGGTGAAACATTTGCATAAGCTAAAATTTTTATACTTTTAGTGTGCAAGGATATGGAACTGCAGCACGCCCCCACCGCCACCCTCCGTACCGAGGAAACATCCTCTCTCTGCTGTATCATTTCTATTTGTGCTCTAAATCACCACGCCTGAGTCATGGGAGAACAGAACAGCCTTTCTCTGCAAAAATACATTTTCCCAGCACTGGCAGTTACAGGATGTGCTCGGCTCCACAGGCTCCCCGAATATTTTTAATAAAGCTAAAAAGGAATAATTAAGTCAGGAGCTGCAATTAAGATGCCCTCAATCATAATTCTTACTTTCAGTCAGAGCTTGACCTCTAATTCCTACTCTCTCGAGCTGAACCGACAACACGTAGCAAAACCAAACACAGGATGTGGACGCTGTCAGCAGCTCGAAATGCAAACACCCCGCCAGAAGTTCATCAGACGTTTCTCTTGAGAAGCCGATTTTAAAACGTGACGTGGCACAGCTTTAACGTGCTGCTTTCGGCGGGCCGGCGAAAGCCCTTCCCGAGCCGAAGGCGGGAGCTGAAAGGCAGCCTGTCAGCAAGGGCAGCGCGTCTCACGCTGAGGAGCAGCCTCGGCTCCCCGGCTCCCCCTGCGCACAGCGGTTTTGGCACTCCTTCGCTAAGCGCTCGCGGGGCCGACCGTGCAGCAGGGTATTGCTTACAGCCCGGGCAGAAATGCTGCAGGGCACTTTGCTGGAGGATGCTGACGCTGGCTGCTGGCCTGAAACTCCCCCGATATATTTGTGCCTCTCCCCCCACCCCGGCTCCTGGTAGAGGATGCTCTTCACATGAATATTTAAACACCTTGAAAGCAAATGATTGATTCTTGGGTCGGGCCTGCGCTATCGCGCATGTTATTCCAGCAACAGATGGGGAGAGCATCCCTTTTCTGTTCCGAAGACCTACGCCATCCCCCGCAGGATGCAGTAGCAGCAGTCAAGAGAAGATCCTTTTTCCAGCCTGATTTGCCCACCAGCAGGGCTCCAGTGCCGCTTCCCTGATCCTGCTCTTCCAGACAAAAGCAACATCTTGTGTGAGCCCCGGTGCGGGATCTCCCTTAGTAGCGTGAAAGCCGAAGCCGTCAATTGCAATTGCTCCGATTTAGCCGTCCTTCCGAGCAGCTCTCCCGAGCCGCTGCTCCTCTGACAGACTTTTCTCCCTCTTTTCCAAGCCCGCTGAAGTGCCCAAGGATTTTAAGATATTGCAGCTTCTCTCCATGTCCATTTTGTTTCCCCAGATAAAAGATTTCCCACTAATTTTGGGTCTCCTCCCTTCCCCACCTCCACATTCCTGGACAATTTCTAGCCTCATCTGACGACCACGTTAAACAAAAGGACTAAATTTAGCTTGTGAGGTCGCCATAGTTTTTTTCTGTTTATCGCTGCTGTATTTAATTGCCTGCGCCGCAAGGATCAAAGATGGATGAAGTGGGAAATTTAGTAGGTAGCAAACAAGCGCCAATATAATTTGATGGCTGACTTTCTGCTCATTAACCCAATTCCTTTGAACTCAAGCAGCAGATGCAGTAACACATCATTGGCAACCAACCTCCCAGGGATGCCAAAAGGGCTAAGAGAGGCCCGGAGAGTTGGAGAGAGATGAGCCGATGATGTCAGAATTTCCCAGCCTGCACGTGGGTGAGGGAAGCAAAACTTCAGGAGCGCCGACCCAACGGCACCTTCAGGAGCCCTGCGTTCCAGGCATCTCCGCTTCCTTCCTTCCAAAAGAGGTCGTGGATTTAATTAAAAGGTTTACTGATGTTCTGTATCATTACCTACAATATAGGGTAAGCCCAACAACATTCTGTTCAAGAGTATTTTCTGAATCATTTAAGAACTGGCCCCACTGCTCCACATCGCAGAGCAAGCACTGCAAGCCACAGCCCGTCACGACGCAACTGTGAATAAAATTCCTCCCAGTAACGCTGCCGTCGCGCCCATCGGGTACCAGTCGGGTAACACAGATGAACAGGAACCCAAGCTGATGATAAAACTGTCCTCCTGCATCTTAGGAGAGGAAATGGAATCAGATGTTGGTCTTCAGGTCCAAGACAGGCAATGACGTCCTGCTGGGTCGCAGGGCGAAGGCTGGTTGTGGCTCGCTCCGTCTGATAAATGGCCACTGGCTCGGGGGTGCCAGCGAGAGGGGGGCACGAAGGGAGCATGTGGCTGGATAAAACCTTTTGCCTTTCGACCGCTCTGCAGAAAACCCCCTCTTTATTTCCCTTTTTGAAATTCATGACTCGGTAAAATCAGCAGACGCTGCTGTGCGTAATCACACGTACATACCCGTGGTCTGAAAACAACCCGATCTCTTCCCAGTCATCGCTGCCACCAAAAGTGACAACACCCGCCGACACCGGCCGGCAAAAGGTGTTTCGGCTGACGCAGCCAAAGCAATCAAACTCATTAGCAGTGAGGATGCCTCAGCAGCTGGAGAAAGGGCAGTTACACATCAGGGATCTAATTTGCTTCTTTCCTCACCTTCATTTCATCACCTACCACCTCTTCCTTGGCTCGTTACCTTTGTTTAAAAATTTATACAGCCCCTGCTTAAACATTCTGGTGCGCTTCGCTTATGGGAATCTGTGAAGACGTGACTTGGGACTTTATGTATATTTAGGGATATTCCAGCTGGGCAAGTACCTTGAAAAAGCAGTTCTGAGTCTGTTGGAAAGGAAACAAGAAGGATGACAGAGCTTCAGATGAAACAACAAAACAAAGCCCAACAGCCCTCTTTCAACAGCGTCTGGGTAAAGCGTGGCACACCTCAAATGAGACGGGGCGAGTGCGTCACCCCAAGCAAAGCTACGGCCGGAGATCCTTCACCAACCGGCTACACCATGAAACCCACCTGCACTCCCAACCTGTCCAGACACAAAGGCGCTCCACTTTAATTAAACCTGTTTAGCTAACCCAGCGCAAACCCTGCGGAGGCAGTTCGGTTCAGTAAGGCTCAGACTAAACACAAACCTTCCCAGGAACAGCTGTCAGCAAGAGGTGGGCAGATGCACAAAGGGACTGAAGCGGTGCTGAAAAAATACGTTTTATATAGACACAGCTGTACTGGCACAGCTTTTTGGCACGGGGGAGGGAAATGCGATGTTTAAGACAGTTGTCCTCACAGATAGAGGGCACAACGCATTCGGAGAGGTGGATGCTGTCCCTTTCACGGCAAGTCCCCTCCACTCCACAGAGCTGCAGCCCTCCATCTCCCCTGACATTTATACATCTATACCTGCCAAGTCATTTGAAATCCCAGCCTGGACGCCCATGTCCCCAGGTCCGGTCAGATCACTGCTCTGAGAAATGGAGGTAAGCACGCTGTGAGTGACGATATATTCAAAGGATGGAGAAAATTATGCGGCAACCCAAGACCTAATAGGCAGGAATTCAGTGTGACCCACGGGAATTCCCCACCAGGTTCGCCCAAAAGGCCAAGGTACATGGGGTGGCAGAGCCCACGTGGGCTGGAAGCAGGGTTTCATAGCAGAGATTCACACCGAGGACTGCCTGGGATGGGAGCTGACCGCTTCTAAGTGCAGAGGAAAGCCAAGAACTTCCCCCCTGAAAGTTGATGGTCAAAAACAAGCTCTTGGTAAAAGAACCCACAAAGCTGTTGTACACTTAACCTTTTGCTTCCCAAATTCCCCTCCGCTGGTATTTGGTATTTTGGTGCCTTGGGAGCGAAAGAGGAAATGCAGTTTTGTCTTTTGCAAAAGAAGGGGCACTGCACCCTGGTTACCATGCTGGAACAATCCCGCTGCCTGTCCATCTGTCTGTCTGTCCTCACCCCGCCCCCAAGACTGACAGAGAGGGAAAAGACTAATAAATAAACTGAATGAAAAATTAACTGCCAGAATTATCCAGAGAAGTACCTCGCTGACGGAAGGGCGAGTCAAACTCAGCCCTTCCACGTCGTTTTTGCTGGCTGCTGTCAAGCAAGCACGTGCATTTCTCTGCGCCGGCCACGCAATGCGCTGTCTCTTGCTCGGAGGTTGCCGTGGGAGGACGAGCGGGGAGAGGAGGAATCAGCTGTTATGCCAACAGCGGTGATATTTAGGAGACAAGGACCCAATGCTCAGGCAGCCTGGTGCCTGTTCCGCTGCTGCTGGAGTGCCTGGTGGGAGCGACGGATGTCTCTGATAAAAGGCACAGCCTCTGGGAGTACAAAATGAATGTAACGTTGACCTGTAACGTGCCTTCTTCAGGCTTACATCTTAATCCCTTCTCTCCTTACTATCCATAAACCACCTCAACCAGGACTGAAGATGGTTTTGTTCCGGGTAAATAAGCTTTAAAGTTCGAGGTGAATTGATTTCCAAGCATCCAATGCTCCCTGCACGAGCAGACCCTGATGGCCAAGTACCCAGCTCCATGACTTGGCTCTGCTGGTTCTGTGTACCCCACCTTGGGGTCTGTCCCAGAGCAGCTCCGTAACCTCCTCGGCAGCGGCAGCAAAGCAAAATGCGGGCTACACTGGATAGCAGTGCACGAACTGTGCCAGACGAGTAAATGATGTGGGGTTTAGCTACAGAAACTCTTGCACCCGGGCTGGGCTAAAGGCAAGTGGCACCGAGCACCTCAGTTAACCGTGCAGCATGCCCAAATGCTCCAGGGTCCTCCTTAGGACAAAGGCTTTAAGCTGATTTACACATACAGGAAGGAAAACGGTGGGTGAACTCTGCGATGGACAGTGGATCACTGACCTTCTTACCCATTTCCTTCCCAGCTGCAGTCAAGTTTGCCTTGAGCTAAATTTGGTTGAAGTCTTTGACCAAACCCAAAGGAAGTTGGCTTATCAGGGAACAATCTCCTGCAAACAGAGCATCCCTTAGGAGATAAGTTGACAAGCAGACAGCTTTCAGCTCTTTTACTAAGCCTTTAAAGAAAAAAACCCCAGACCAAACCCAAAAACTAGGTCAGCGTTGGCCATCCTGCCATCTCACACGCTATATTTAGCTAGAACTACCGGCGTACAACAAAGCGAATACATCGCTGTTAGCTACGGCAGACGTGTGATCGTAACTGACACGCGACTTACATGAACAGTCTGCCCTACACGACGAATCCAGAGTCCCGGGGAGTTTATCAGCACCAACCTCCTCCGTGTTCAGATAACACTCACTAATTTTGCTATTTGTCTCAACCTCAATACGAACAGAACATCCCTCTAATCCCGTGGGCAAGATAAACGGTTCAAATGTGAGTTCAGCTGCAAACCCCCTGACTACGGGTGCGCCCATTATCCACTGGGAGCACGAGCACCCGCGTTTACAGCTCTGAAGATGAAATCTTGGAGGTTTACATGAATATCTGGCATTTTAACATCTCTAAAGCCACACATCTCCAACCACATCTCGGCTCCATCCCCTGCCCTCCCTCTGGCACACGTTAGCATGGTACAGTACCGCAAGGTCACGAAGAGACGGGGATGTGCTCGTGGCCAGGCGGGAGGACGAGAAGCAGCTCAGGGTGGGCAACCACAGCCAAAAGAGGTGGGAACACAGTGGTGGGGGTAACCTCGAAGTCATTAATCCGGTATCTCGAATGTCATAAATACAAAAGCGCTTCCATTAGGTTTAAGGTAAATACGTGGTAACAGCCTGGCAGGAGGAACAGTGACGACCTGATGATCGACATCAAGGCGTCTCGTATCTTGCTCCCCACCAACACAGCTCGCAGGCAACGATGGCAGCAGCCCCCCGCTCCATCTCAGCCTGGGCACAGCCACAGAAGACACACACCTCTCCCCTTTCCTCTTGTGTGCCCGGTGGCTCCCTAAGCCAGCATTTAAACCAGGCCTGTGGCCCCCGGTACGCGGAGCGGGGTTCCTGATGCCTCGTGCCCTTCAATCTCCAGCTTCCCCTGCGGGTCCCAGCAGACCGGAGAGGCAGATTTTCCTGCCGAGCTGCCACCACCAGCTGCGCTCCTTCCCAGCTTCGCAGGCACGCAAGAAAACTAACAGTTGAAGCCCCCAGCACCGAGAGGAGTCATCAGCACTAATCATTCATCGTGCAATTACTCAGCTACTCAAGCTCCAGCTGCAGTAGGAACCTGCACACCAGTGGCAGATCCTTACAGGTTATTCACTGTCCAGCCTGACGTGACATATCCCCAACATCTACTATTGGTAAACGAGTGCAGCGCGGAGTTGAGCTGGGCACTTCAGCCCTACCTTAGTCACACTGAGGCATCAGGACTGGACTAGCTTATGGTTTCTTTAAAGCACGTTGCCCTCCAAGTTGTTTTTCCTGTCCTGTTCTGAGCTCATACCCTTGTCTCCTGTTCCTTTGTCTTGTCATTCATGGTTTCTCCTGGCCAAATTACAAGATACAGTACCAGTGGAGCTGTAGGAGAGGCACAAGAGGACTATTAACATTCAAAAGTCTTCATGTAAATCCTTATTATAAAGCAAATTAATTCCAGTCTGAGCCAAACTCAACCCAGACCAGCAGCTGGGCAAACACACATGCCTCCAAACTGCAAGTGTACAACTAAAGCAAATATAAGTAGCTGATGAACGCTTTGGGAAATGGCACCCCTACCCTCCTTGCCCCAAAGCTGTATCAGTTAAAACTGCTGGAGACGTCTTCTGCTCAGGCTTGAAGATGGACAGTGGAATGAAGGTCCTAAAGACGGATATCTAGTGCCATTGGAGAGAACCCAAGCTGCAGAAAGGCCCAAGTCTCCTTCAGGTCCTGGGTCCCACCTCCCAGCCCTCTGCGGACTCCAGACACACCCCAAGGCACTTAAAGACGGCACCGAACACCTCTGCTTAGGCGAATTAATTCCATTCCCGTGTACTCGTTCAGTCGACTTCGAAACCCCACTTCACGCTTGAGTCGAGACGCGCCAGCACGGGCCTGCACTGGGGATGCACCTTATGTCACCCTCAGATGACACGCTCAGCAAGGCAAAACGTGTGCTGGCTGCTGCGGTGACAAACGTAAAATTAAGTGTTTTTCTCCCCCATTTTACCCTCATCAAAAGATGCTGGGAGGATGTGTCACTGCTTGGATCTGGATACAAACACCAAGCCTCCCCACCGGTAAGTTTGCAGCAGCCCAAAGTCACTGGGTTTGAGCACCAAAATATCCTTTATTTCCCCTTTTCTACATTAAAAAAAAAAAAGGTCCATTCAGCAGCTGCTGCCACGTCCTGCCCACAGCTGGAAGGCACCCCAAAGGCACCTTTTATGCTTTCGTTAAAACAAGACGCTCGGTGAGTGGAGGAACAACTACAGCCTGCTCTTCTGAAAAATACCACCCCAACAGAACGCGTCCCGCGCTCTTACGCCACTGCCTTACCCCGCAGCACCCTTCCCTCACACCCAGCCTCGCATTTCCGCGCCGTGGGACTTCTTTTTCTTGGTGGGCTGACGAAGCAGCGAGGCTGCGGCTCCCCGCTGGGCTGAGTTCCCCTGCCTTTGGCTGCGCAGAGATTTCAGAGCTTGTCTCTTTAATTGAAACGAGCCATTTCCACAAAACTTATGAGAGAAATGATCTTTGCTACCTCTCTCCCTCGCTGTCAAATCTGAGGATACAGCAGCCACATAAACCACGTTTCCCTGGGAAACCAAGCTAAAAATAGTCAGGCTGCTGGCTGGGAGGGCTGGTCTGGAGTTTTGAAATTGCAGTTAGGACGAGCTAGCGCTGGGGGTTAAGTGTCTGCATTACTGACCTCGAACGCTGAAGATCCCAGAGGAAAACATTGCTGTGCTGGGTCAGCAGGGGAGCTCGGCCTTTCTGCCAGCCGCCTCTCTGCAACCCCGAAGCAGCAGGAGGGCTCGGACCTGCAAACCCAAGCTGGGCAGTACAGCTTGGTTTAAAACCAGCGTCAGCCTAGGCTCAGCTCCCAGCACGCCTGCGGCGCGGAGGGGACAGCTGAAACCAGCCCAGGCAGGAGCTGGTGCAGCTCGGCGCTGAGGGAGCAGCCACCGACAGCTCGGTGGGGTATCCGTCCCCACGTGTGGAGGTGCCACCAGCCGAGGTCCCGCTGCATCCGCCACTCGGCTGTCGGGACTCTCCTCTCCTCTGATCAACACGTCCGCACCGAGATGAGCAAAGGGAGGAACGTGTGCTCCAGGGATCGGGGCTGAGCGGGCAGAGGAGTACGGACAGGGGCTTGATTTTGCTGCTTTTGGCTCTTCTCACCTCTACATCAACGAAACATACTGTCCAAGCCATCTACGCAAACACAAATACAACTTATTTCTGTGCGAAGGAAGAGTTCCCCCAGCTGCAAACCAGCAATGTCTGGCAGGGAGCTCGCTCGGTGAGCGGCCCCAGCAGGGATGGGTGTAAGGATGGAGCCGTCTCTACAGACCTTCCCTTAGCCTGCCCCGCGAGACTGCCGGGCAGGGACCCCGACGGGGCGACGGAGAAGGAAGAACGCTTTCCCCTTCTCCAATATCGGCTCGTCTTCTGAGTTCACACAAGGAAAAGCAAGAAGGGGAGGAAAAACCATAAAAATCCATTGTGCATTTAATTCAGAATCTAATTACTTTGTATAAACTAGTTAGCTGGCTTCCACCTAAGATTTAACATGTAATAGCCTATGAATCACAGCTCTGTTACAGGATATATTGTGCCATTTATATGTAAAAATGCTTTACGCAAGGCACCCTGTGGACTTGGGATATTAATTTATACCAAGGGCTCTGGAAGATTAAGGGAAATTAAAGAAGATAAAGAGACAAGACACCATCGCTGATCAATGCTTCTTAAACGAGGAACATGCTCTACGTGTGTTTGAAGGTGAAATCAGCGTCTCTGCAGCCCGGGGCCGGTTGGTATCTCTGCAGACGGTGTACACTGCAGCCCCAGGCGCTGCAACAGAGACTCTCTGGTCAACAACTCCGGAGCCGTTTCCTCTGCCTGCTTGCTCTGTCTGCTTTTAAATATCCCGTTTAATCTGCCCAGCTTAAATCCTGTGGACACAGACCTGGGCAGACAATATTCCTCGCTGTAATCTTGATTTTCATCCTTCCAGCGAGCCACGTTTCGTGGCCAGAACTTTTCTGGCAGCTCTTCCAGATCAAGCCCTATTTATTTCCTGTCGGTCTGTGAGCGCCATAGGGAAGAGGAATGAGGACTATCACACCGTGCTCTTCGTGCACCCCGACTTCCCTAACGAGGCAGCGACACCCACTCCAAAGGCTTCGAACTCACTTTATAAAGAGCAGTCGTCACATCTTAAGTTATTCCACCCAAAGGACAGGGCACAACAGCCACGGGCAGCGGCTGACCAAGGGCTCACACCGGGAGATGAGCTTGAATCAGCAGTCTGCAATTCCTACCGCACAGAACTGTTTTCATGCTCATGCGCCATCCCGAGCAGCTCCTCCTCACTGCTTAAAAGAGAACAAAACATTACTTACAGGCTAATTTTAAGGTAGTGCCCCAGAGCCAGAAATGGAATTAATTTCCATAGATACTGAATGGTATTATCAGTATTGTGGAGCTAATTACTTCTTTTCCCCCCCGTCTCCATTATTACTGTCACCTCCTGGAGGGGTGACGCAGCAGCAGTGTCCTACCCAGCAGTAACCCCGAACTGTTTGGGAGAAGGTGGTAAATGCTCCCTTAGCATCTCAAAGATACCATGAAAATAACATGAAAATAACCCCTAACGCAAAGCGCAAACAAGAATTATCTGCAGCGCAAGAAGTTGCGTTTGTTTCACACGCCCGAAGGCAGCGGGATTAGCTCCAATAATGCAAGTTATGAGGCGCCAAGAAACGCAGAAGCCACCCCGTGGTAATTTTTGTCTTATTGTGCTTTTATACATCTGCTTAGAAATTCTGTTCCAATTTGAGATAAGGGAATTTAGACCGGTATGAAAACACACGTGTTTTATGCGACTGCAGTTATAAAACCAGAAGGATTCTTGAGTCGCTAGAAATGAACAACTTCAGGTGTGATCCCTCGTGCACGTTTCAGAGGGTGCCTACACCATCCTGTTGGTATTCCTTGCAAACCTAGGATCAATTTATCCACGGAGGCATTCAGGCACGAGTATCCAAAACAGATGGTTTAATCACAGCATCCAGTGTGGCCAGCAGGGCGAGGGGGGGGATTCTGCCCCTCTGCCCCGCTCTGCTGAGACCCCCCTGCAGTGCTGCCTCCAGCTCGGGGGGCCCCAGGACAGGAAGGACACGGAGCTGCTGGAGCGAGGCCAGAGGAGGCCCCAGAGATGCTGCGAGGGCTGGAGCCCCTCTGCTCTGGAGACAGGCTGAGGGAGCTGGGCTTGTCCAGCCTGGAGCAGAGAAGGCTGCGGGGAGCCCTTGGAGCCCCTCCCAGTGCCTGCAGGGGCTGCAGGAAAGCTGGAGAAGGGCTGGTTGCAGGGCAGGGGGGGCCAGGCCAAGGGGAAGGGCCTGAAGCTGCAGGAGGGGAGCTGGAGCTGAGCTGGGAGGCAGCAATCCTTCCCTGGGAGGGTGCTGAGGCCCTGGCCCAGGGTGCCCCGAGAAGCTGTGGCTGCCCCTGGCTCCCTGGCAGTGCCCAAGGCCAGGTTGGATGGGGCTTTGGGCAGCCTGGGCTGGTGGGGGGTGTCCCTGCCCATGGCAGGGGTGGGGCTGGGTGGGCTGGGAGGGCCCTCCCCACCCAAACCAGCCTGGGATTCCATGATGCACACAGACACCTGCGTGTGCCGGTACAACTTCCTTCCTTCTGCCTAACAGCACAGGGCCAGTGCATGGGTGAGCAAGTAGCTCCAAGCCTTTCTCTAAATGAATCTGTAAAGAGAAAAACTAGGAAGAAGAAAACTTGAGAGGTGCAGTACCTGCACAGAGCTGATGACTTTCTGCCTGGGACTGCAAACCTGTTTAGAACAACCGTATAAAATATAGCAGGGTAGGTATAAAGATCTGTTAAACAATCACCTCTGTTGGATCGCTTCCACCAGGAGAAAACCCAAACAACGCTCACACAGGCCTCTGACAACACCGCTCAGACTCTCCAGGATAGAGCTAGAAGCCTAATTTTCCTCAAAACAAAACAAAACAGAAAACAAAAAAAAAAAATAAAAAATCAAAAGATTAAGGCATCCTGTGATTTAATGGCATCTCTTCAAACAGCCCTGCCTGCAACCAGAACACAAAGGCTTCTGAGCAGGGAGACCAAAAATGGGAACGGAATAGCACAAGTAGAGGAGGGGGGGAAGCCTAAACGACGCAATAAAAAAATTAAATGTGTCTTTTCAGAAACCACCGTTAAACAAATGAGGGGCCACATTTTGCATTCATTATCATTCCGCCAGCAATTCCTTGGAGACTGCAAGCCAGCCAGCATTTTAGCACACACACTACAAGAGGATGAGGAAAGAGGATTTTAAGTAGGTCACCAGTAAATATGATCACGACGGATCTTTTTGTGGTTGGTTTTGTTTGCTGGAGTCACTGGAGTCCTTATCTGAGAGCAATGCTGGCGGAGAAAAGAATTCATGCAACGGCAGCGAGGTGGGCAGCGCGTCCGGAGGAACATGCGTGTCACCCTTCCGAAACCGGCCTCGTGCCTCTGGCACCCACAAGTCCACCGAGATGAGCCGCAGGCACGTTGTCACCACTGCTGCCAGGCAGAGCTGCTACCCCGTGTCCAGCATGGAACTGGGTATCTAGAGGGAGCTGCTGATAAGGAATACGGGGAAATGCAGGCTGTGATTTTATTCCAAGAGGATTTAATGGAATCAGCATTATCCTCTTTCTTATTTCTCTTCCCACTCCTCAGGTCTCTTGTGCTGAGGAAATCAACCTCAAAGTGCTCTTCCGTGCCCCGGGAGCTGCTTCTGCATTGTGTTTGGGGGAAAAAAAGAAGAAAAAACAAAGATGTGGGAAGCAAACCAAAGTGCCCTTTGGTCCGTGAGCTCTGGGGAGCGCTGTGTGTCTGCATAAAGGTGGGATAGGGGACAGATGGGAGAGGAGATGGAGGACGCCCACGCAGTAGCTGCCTCCTCTCAGGTGCTGCTCTCTGCTGCCATGCTGCGAAGCCAAGGCAAGCGGGGTGGATGGTGGGACGTGCCGAGGCCAGAAGAGCTTTGCCATGTGGATAAAACCCCAAAACACCTCAAGAGAAGGACAACTGCCCAACCAGCAAAGCCACATCAGCTGCCTTTTTCTGCCTCTTGCCTGCAGAGCGGTCTGCAGCGCTCCCACATTGAAGTCCAAGTGCAGCACACACTGGACCCACGATGCTGTCGTGTTCGGCACAGGCTCCAAAGCAAGACCACCACCACAAGCTGCTCAGGTTCTACGTCTGTGTGGCTCCTTCTCCTCCAGCACAGGAATACTGCGCTCTGCCAGTCTGTGAGGGTTGAATGGTGTTGCCATGGTTCATCTGGAGAGGATGCTTCAAGAGGGGAGAAAGGGGAAAATATAGGGAAAAAAGATTTTCCTGAGTATTCCCCAAAAATTGGATTGTGGTTGCATGAGCAGGAAGACGGGACCGGCTTGGGTTCGTTGGCAGACGCACAGGAGTAACGCTGTGAGAACGCGATTGCAATGCTGCTTCAAACCCAAGCTCACATCCGATTCAGTTCTGCCTTTCAAAAAACAAACCAGCACGTTGTTTCCAATCCTCGGTGGCTGAGTAGGCTGGGAGCGGGCAGGGCTGGTTTTCTCGAGGTCCTCAGGGACATGAGCAGAGGTGGACATTTTAGAAAATGATGCTCTACTGAGTGGGCTGGAAAGTTTCAGCGTTTCAGGAGTCTTCTGTTCCTGGAGGAATATCTGGCCGTTCCCCATGCCTGGCACGTACCTGGAGCTCCTTTTACCGCAGCTTTCCCCCGGAGTGAAAAAACCCCAAAAGCCAATGAAAACAGAGAAGCTCAGGCACCTTCGAGGCAGAGCGCGACGTCGGATGTGATCTGAAGGTGGAAGCGGCAGGCGCTGTTCGGGCTTCTCCTAATTCAGTCTTGTACCACATGGATTGCATTTACCTGCAGCTAAATTAAAACCTTGAAGGAAACTACCTGTAATGAAAGAGCACAAACTACCCCCTCGTCACCCGTTCCCCTGCTCCCCTTGCCCACCTGGGTAACCAACGCATGGCGTGAAGCGCCTTTTGCCAGTTATTTATCAAGGCAGTGAGCTTCGCTCCCAGAAAACAGCTCATTGCTTTTCTCTCGGCCATAGCTGTCAGCCGAACACCGCGGAGAAGCCGAAGGCAGCGGTAATTGCGGCCATTCCCACGTGAACTCCCAGGAAAAGACAGGCTGCTCTAGCGTGCCCGAAGGAGCTGCCTCGGAGCTGCGGGAGAGCCGGCTACGGAGCGATGAGGCTGGAGCTGGGTGGCACAGGAAGTGCCGGAGCCGCCGACTGAAGCGTTGAATGAAAGGACTGGTGTGGCAGATCCCCCTTGGAACAGTTCAAACGCCGTCGCGCAGGTCTGAGCTCTTTTAGTCCCTCCACAGCAAAGCAGATGTCTGCCGCCTCTCCCCACACGCACATCTCCGAGCACTTGATGTTCTCCCTCAAAAACCCGGCTTTTAAGGCAAACCAGCATGTCCCTTTGATCATTTTCAGCCTTTACAGCCGTAAATATGACCTGCCCCATCAGCCTGGTACCAGCAGCACTTTTTGAGGCCAGATTCTTTAAGGTGACATTTTTCTAACGTGGAATTATATTTTTTTTTTTAAAGCGTCTCAAAGCAGTGCCGCAGCTCACAGCGCGGCGCAGAGATCGGGAACAACAGAATTCATGTCGGCGTTACCCTTTGGAGCCTGTGACACACGAGGGCATGATCCAGCCACCACGCCTGGGGAGGAGGGATGTCTGAACTCCAGCTGGCTCCGACGAACAGAGATTTATCCCAGATGCACAAACTCCTCGGGATGCCGCATATTCCGAAGACGCAAATCAAACCGTTCGCCTCTACCCGCAGCACAGGCAGGACTCTGCTGGAAGTTGATGGAGAGCAGTAGAAAGCCGTGGCAATGCCCATGCTGAAGGAGAAACCCTTGAAGCAGGCCTAAGTCTCACACAGCTCTCTGGGGGGTATGAAGAACAGCATCTCAAAAAGGAAGAAATTCGACTTTCTAAGAGATAAAACTGGAAGGGGCTTTGCTGGTCTGAAGGCTCCAGCACAAGTGCTGGGTAAGAAATGGAAATTGGGGAATCCACAGTCAGCATTCCCCTCCTTTGGTCTGGTTTTTTTTTTCTTCACTTAATTTAGCATTAAAACACCCTATTTCGGTAATAAATGATTACACACAACTACCGAGCTACAAGCAAGAGCAAACGGTTTCAGGCTGACTTTATGAACAAAGCCGATTTACAGGGAAATTTGTCTCGGATCATTCTCAACTCATCTGTTTTGAAAAAGGGAGGAAAAAAAGCCATGTTTAAGCAATAGCAAATCAAAACTGATTTAAGGATCTGAAGGACTGAAAGGAAACCAACACATTATAACTAACCACAAAAATGATCATAACTACACTTAATGCGAATCTTTTGTGTATTACATAAAAAAACCCAGCACAGCTGTAATTAGGAACCCGGCACGCTGAAGGGGGAAGAGGAGAGCAACGAACAAAACCCACGAGCACTTATTTCACACAGGTATTTGGGTAAGAAACAAAGCGGCAGAATTACAAGCTGGCAAAGGAGAATTCTCCGGCTGGACAGAGAATGGCTGGAGAGCAGCCCTGAGGAGAAGGACTTGGGGTGCTGGGTGATGAGAAGCTCACCATGAGCCGGCAGTGTGCGCTGGCAGCCCAGAAAGCCCCCCGTGTCCTGGGCTGCATC
>VWZZ01005080.1:0-10900 GCA_013399095.1 Psophia crepitans | reverse complement strand
TGGGACAAGAGGGAACGGCCCCAAATGGCTCCCGGGGAGGGTCAGGGTGGAGCCTGGGGGAAATCCCTTCCCCGACAGAGGGGTCAGGGCTGGGGACAGGCTGCCCAGGGAGGGGGGAGTCCCTGTCCCTGGAGGGATTCAAACAGTGTGTGGCCGTGGCACTGCGGGACCGGGGGGCAGGAGCCATGGGGGGTGGGCTGGCGGTTGGACTTGATGATCCTAGAGGGCTTCTCCAGCCTTAAAGATTCTATGAAATTCTATGAAACGCACAGATGGAGTAAAATCACAATACTTAAGGCACAAACGGGGAAGCCGAGGCACGTCACCTTCCCACAGCCACGCCGTGCCAAGCCCGAGAGCCCTGCGAGGAGTAAGAACGGGGTAAGAGGCTTCACTGGAGCCCGCAGCCCGTCCGATTAGTTTGAGATCCGTTTTTATGAATTACTGCTCGGTCAATAGCGCAGCAGTGCCAATGCTCCTGGCTCTAAGGCACGCCAGTTTAAGAACCCAGAACTAAAGAAAACTAATTCAGTGCACACTAATGATTAAAACTGGCTGACAGGTCTCAAAGCGCAATGGAAAATACAAAATTATCCTTAGGCAAGTGATTTTCTGCCGGAGTTCTGCCGGAATTGCTTTTACTGTTCTTTTAACTCCCCCTTCCCTTCAGCAATCCTGGAAGAAAACCAGCGACTGCGGTTGCAGACAATGCGGGGATTAGAGGGACAGAAAGCATCGAAGAGAGCAGGCCACCGATACGCATTGAGCGGGACCGCGTGGGTAAGTCACACAGAAAATACCGCGTGCGTTTTAACACAGAGGAAAAAAAACCCAAACCTCAACTCTTGTAAGTCAGGGCATGCTGCAGGACGGAGCACAGTGCTGGGGAACAGGATGGATTTGTCACCTTGGGTGGTGACATCTGAGCTGCCTTTGACATCCACGGTGTTTAGATCACGACACTTTCACCTCCGCTGCAGGGAGGATGGGACGCGGGAGGTGACAGGCGCAGGGCAAGAGCCACAGGAGGATGAGAGTAGAACAGTTAGTGCTTTGGAACCTGGCTACGACCAGGGCTTCTCTGGTGAAGTTCAGCTCTGAAGTGTAGCCAGAACGAGTCCTCAATTGGTTATGAAACCAATAAATCACCTAGCTGATAAATTAGCAGCACGACTCAAACATCCGTTGACTCGACTAGATACAACTCACTATCAGAGGAAAAAAAATCGCTGCTCCAGAATGTTCGAGCTCATCGAAGCATCAGGTTAGTTTGATGCTACATACATACCGATTTGTGATCGTAACCTGGGAGGGAGAAAACTCCTACTAGGAATAAGGGAAAAGACGTGAACTCAGGCAGTGTGTTCCCACGTTCGAAGGCTTTATGCCCGAGAACAGAACAGTGTAATTCCTCCCAGAGCGGCTGCCAGGGTACAGCATCTGAAGACGTTACCTAAAAGCGTCGAAACTATCGCCTGCTGCAAATTTCCAAAATTCCCGATGCACGATGTGCCAGCACTGAAATTCCCAGTTCAAAGAGTTTGGAAAAAATAATAAAAATTGAAAGGAAGCATGCGAATTAGAAGCGTTAGGTACGCTCAGCACAGATGTCACCACCAGCCGCCGCCTCCTCTTTCCTACGCACTGATACAGAGCGGCATAGAATGAGATGATTTTATTACACAGGTATTTGCCAAGGGTAGCTGTGCAACCTTATCCTTGCTAAAACCTCGTAACAGAGGGTTCAGGCCTGGTTTTGAGACAGCTGGAGGGTGCTTTGTATGTTCAGAGAGGTCGTTCAGTGCCACCATGGCCCCCTGAAGCCTGGGGAAGCTGCTCCCCACGCCCCAGGCGGAGCAGAGCTCCAAGGTTCCCGGCGACTGAACTTTCATGCTCAAGATTTTATTGTTGGATCCACTTTGTCCTCACAGCAACCACCTTCTGACAGGCAGGACAGAGAAAACTGACACTTGCCATGAGGCACACGGTGACTTTCAGCTAATCCCGTTTAATGAGGAATTCCCAAAGTGCCTCTCACGCGAGGGGTCAGCTAATCCCATTCACCGACGGGATTTTTTAACTCTTAGAAAATGGAAAGTGGCTGAAAACAAGAATCTTTCCTTTGATCTTGATTTACAGATCTGGCTTTGAAGAGGGAAACCATGACATTTGGATATTTGGAACATTAAACGCGAGCTGTTGCTGTACATTACTGTTAAACCAGTAACTTTTATCAGATGTTGGGAGGAAACCGGGCTGCTGGACCAGCTCTCCCATTTAAACAGCTCTGCTGAGATTTGACATCTGAAGCAGTAAAATAATGCTAATATTAAGTGAAGATTTACTGGCATACAAGTGTATTTAACCACCATTCTTTTACAGAGAGTGATTAGATAAAAACTAATGCTTTTTAAAGATAAAAACGCCTTGTTAAATCAGCATAAGAAATTGAAAAATCAAGAGTTGATACCCTTCTATAAAGGCGCACTAATTTTAGACTGACAGCGACACAGGCAAAGCGAAGAACACGTGCCTCCCTCCTACGTGATGAAAAGGCTGGGTACTTCGTAGGAACGCCTGAGCAAAAGGAAGAGCAAACCAGGGCAGTCTGAACCCCGAAGGGACAGGATCTGGAGCGTAACCGGCAGTTTCACAGCTCCTCCCAACATTAGAGGCTCGTCAGGGCACTGAGGAGCAGCAGCTATCTGAAGAAGGTGTCACCTGTGTTCAAAACACGCCAGACATGAAAGAACTCCAGCTGCTTCACAGGATTCCCAAAATGAAATGTGTTGCTTTACAATTCCCAGGATCTCCTGAGCCTTCCAGAGTAGCTACCTTTGAAATTAAACTACATTTAGGTAAATGCAAAAACAGCCAATGTTTTCGGTTGCTTTTAGCACTGAATTTCTCAAAACAAGTGATGCTGACGCTGAGTATCCATTTCAAACGAGCTTAGCACCTGCCTCCAGCAGCACAGACAGCAGAGAACTTTACGCTGCAGTGGTGAGAAGCGGCCAAACTGGCACGCTCTTCCTGAATTAATGAACAAACCGACTTAACGCAGCCCGAATTCCCTCCCATTGTCCTGCCGCTCGTAGCTCTATGAATATACGTCACAAACGGAGCGCGATACCATGAGTGGCAAAAGCCAAGGTGGCATGTGACGGTCATCAACACCCGTCCCCATGAGAACCTGTTCTGGAGGAGCTATTGCTAGTTCAGCTGGAGCTGCAAGAAGCTCAATGCAAGATAACCACTTACGTGCTCAGTTCACCACCAAAACAGCTTTTGCACATTGATTTACAAGAGAGAGAATTTTCAGGAAACAGAGATGACATTTTACAGCTCAAGCAATAAATTATCTGCTGGTACTGGGGGCAGGGGGAGCAACTGGGGAAAGGAACAGCTATATCTTAATTTTATGTGTTAAGAGCTCGACCGTAAGAAGCATTTGGGAGACGCTGTGACACACTCAAAAGGCATCTTCAGTGAGAATTTGTCCCCAGACGCTCTAACACACACACAGAGCGAAGGCAGAAGGGGCAAGCAAAGTGCTGCAGCTACAAAGCATGTCCCAAAGATGCAAGGAAAAAAAATGTCGCTCTGGTATCCCAGTAATACAACGAAGTAACGGAGATAAAGCTCAAGACAAGCATCAAAATGTCTTCAGGGGAAGTTTCTGACTTGACACGTCAGACTGAGTTTTCAACAAAATCCACAGCCCCAGCACTGACCTCTTGAAGTGGCTTGCCAGGACTCCCACCAGCTCGCCGATCCTGCTGTCGTTAGAGGGCTCTTTACTGAAGAGGCAGACAATGAGATCCTTGTTGTCTTTTGTGTGGAAGACCACGAGCTGGTCCTTTCCATTGGAGACACTCAACCCTATCAACTGTGAAGAGAAAGCAAGAACAACGTTGTTATACAGGTTGATAGATCTTGGCTAATTGCCAGGCTAGTTCCTTCCTCTCCAGGGTGTCAGGGTCACCCTCAACTACTGCCTCTACCAGAGAGCTCCGGGCAGTGGCAGCGGGCAGGTCATCCGTGCTCCTCCCACAGGCTGAAAAAGTCAAGGTGAAAGGACAGGGTTTTTTTGGAAGTCAACAGTCTCAAAGGCACAAGGAAATTTTACCATCTAGACTGAGTTGACCCTGAGGAACACTTGCCAGAAGCAGCATGGCCCCGTGTTCCCGTAGTGCCCTTCTGCCCACCCAGCACCACGGCCACCCACCAAAGAGGGCACCAGCTCTATTTCTAAGGGCAGAAACTTGCTTTCCCAAAAATCTCGTGCTGGATGACACCGCATCGCTCAGCGGCAGAGCCGCAAACCTGCGTTTCTTTCTTTTCAAAGGAATCCAACAAAAATCATGAGTCTGAGCAACAACCATCTTCAAACTCACTCGCACAGCGCTGAGAACGCAACGGTAGGCAGAGGATGTAAGAATGAAGTTTCCTGAAAGCCTAAACGTCTTGATGAAGAACATAAGTTGCAAACCCGGCAAAGCCGTGATGATTCCCGTATGCAGGTGGGGATGAAGGTCTTGCTGTTCCACCAAAATAAAAAGGGTTGGGGTTTTGGTTTGGGGTCTTGGTTTTTTGGTTGGTTTTTTTTGTTTGTTTGTTGAGTAAGTGCTACGTGGCACATTCAAAGCTTTGTCCTCATCATCTCACAAAGCAAAAGCAGGAAATTTTTAGGACTGACAATCTGGGTACGGGCTATTCAGATGAATATTAGAAAAAGCAAAAAATGAATCGGTGCTGGGGAAACAAAATATGGCAAAAGAAACATCAAGAGGCAAGTACATTTAACAAACCGGTGCTAAAAAAAATTAAAACTTAAAGAAAAAGAGAAAGGCAAAAGAATGATGAGTACAGAGAGACTAGAGCAGACCTTCCCTGTCCACCAAAGGATTACATGACTCCTTTGAGTCATCCAGAGATGTGCAGAGAGAAGCCACGTTCTCCTAAAAGTGAGAGGCACCAATATGCCATTTTTTGAAATGAAAGTCTCATTATTTCCTTCTTAAAGGAAAAAAAAAAAAAGCCTCCTGTGTAACCCCACTGCCTGTGAGGGAAAGGATATTAGCACAAATGGAGCTGGAGACTCCTCGCTCCTTTCACAAACACGAATCACACTCCGAAACAGCCTGGATCCGTAGGTTTGGTTTAGCAGCCACACCATATTATTTCCAAGACACTCATGCCAGCTCTGGATGTCTAACACACCCCAGACAGCAGCATCGTCCCAGAAAAGCCCACCGCAGCCAACAGACAGCAGAACGGTGCACGCCGTGTGCTCTGGATAAAACACTGTACGGGCTGAGAATCCCTCACATCTTGTTGGCTTATTATCGCGGTACAACAGGCCGTCGGCACGGCTGCAATTGCTGAGATACCAGCTGCATATACCCAGCACCGGTGGAGCTTATTCGCGGCCGTTCGCGTTATTTTGAGGTTATGAAATACTTTAAAAACAAGCTCCACTCCATGCACAGACATTAACAGCTGCCTGGGTTTATAGTGTCCCTTAAAATTAATTTGCATGCTTAAATAACATCCTGTGAGCACAATAGCACCACAGGGAGTGCTGCCATCGAGGTTTTAAATGTGCACCGAGTGTGAAAGATGAACAAGTTGAAATCTCTGGATTTGAAAAGCCCATTTAAACATTAATTATTCAACAGAACCATGTTAGAAGTGCAAGAGCCCTTCAAAATGTTCCTATTTCACCCCTCCCCATAAGACTGAACAAATAAATATAACACAGAAGAAATAATTCCAGAGAAGGTGCTCATCTCCGTATTTGCAAACACTATTATTAGCTCTGCTGGAAGATTGGGAAAAAATTCTCCACATCCCCAGATCATTCTTTATTGTGTTCACCACTGTCCTGGGAAAGGCAGTTGCAAGATCCTTTCTGCTGCTCAGTCGCCTTTTAATTCCTCTCTGCCATTACCTGTTTATTTTGTCTCCGGGTACGAACAAAAAGATATTCGTGTATTGGTACCCCGGAGGCAACTGCCAGAACGCTCGCACACAGAGAACCCCCAAAGTATCAGCTCGATCCAGCGAAACAGTCAGGGTTGAAAGGAAAGTTATTGCTTTGTCATCATTCGCACAGAATTTCCAGTTCCTCACACAGGACAGAAAATAACAGGCTGCAGAAGCTGGGATCCGAGCAGGCACCAGTAAGGGTTATACAGGAGCCATTTGCATGTAAACACAGTTAAAGTGCGATTTCTTCAGCCGAAAACAAGTTTATGGTCGCACCAGACATCAGCTGACTGTCTCCGATGAGATTTCCATGGAAACGCCATCCCCAAGGATGTTGCCATGTTGACACGGTGCTTGCGAAATGCTGGCAGCGAGCAGCACAGCTACAGGCCGACGAATTTCAGCCGGGTTCTCCGGTACCCGTCAGAAGGGCAATCCGTCCTCCCCAGTGAACGCGCATCATTCCAGCAGGACACTTTGATACGCCGATATCCATCGCGACCGGCGCAATTATTACGCGTCTGCTTCTCAAAAATCTTCGTATCGGTTCAAACAATTGTTCTTACCCCGAAAGGGAAGGAATCTCCGTGTCACTAACTGCCTGTTACGCCACCCCCCCGGGCGCTGTAAAGGGCTTCCACACAAGAAGGGATGAGGCACGCAGAGAAACGAGAGGGAGTGTGTGCAAGGCGGCTCAAGAGGCGAAAGACAACACATATTCAAATCCTTCAGCAACAAAACAGAAAACCCAACTACAAAAAGGAAAAAAGCCCAACCCTGCATGACAGCATTCACCGTTCGCCAGCGTCCAACTCAAGAAACACTGGCAAAAGAAATACCAACTTTTCATGGACTCAGTATGAACCAAATGCATTTCCAAACTCTCTCCCCACTCTCCGTGCGGCACAGCGAGGGGTCAGCAGCAAGCCAGCAGGACCAGTGGGTGGTCAGCTGCAAGCCAGCAGGACCAGTGAGTGGTCAGCAGCAAGCCAGCAGGACCAGTGGGTGGTCAGCAGCAAACCAGCAAGACCCATGAGCACGCCCTGGCATCCCGATGCAATCCCGGTGTGTACGTGCAGATTTCCTCCTGCTCCCCAGGACCACAGCGCAGGAGAAGCAGGAAGGAGGAGAGACTGTGGCCAACAGAAATGTATCACTACGGCATTTATCAAAGACATTTCCAAAGTGTTTCCACTCTGGAATATTATTCTGACACCTGTAGGAGTCGGTGAAGGGTCCTCTAGACCCTCCTGGGCCATCACAGTTGCTCAGGTCAAGGAACCTGTTGAATCGAGAAGCCTTGTGGTACATTGCTAGAGGGAATAATTGCAGATCTACAAATAAAGCTGATTTATATCTACAGCAATTTAAGTATTCCAAGAGAAGGAGACTATATGCACAGAGCATTAACTGCTCTGCTGCCAGAGGAACTGCAGACAGACAGTGACATACAGCCTGCACCACAGCACTCCACGGAGTGGAACGGATACTCTGCGTTACACATCCGTGTTGTGTGGAAAAAACCTACAAACCAAATAACTACTAACATTTGTATCCGACTTTAATTTTTAAGGCATTGAGGATTTCAGAGGAAAATGTTCAGAGTACCAACAGTGACCTGTTCTCATCGAATCACAGACTGGTTTGGGCTGGAAGGGACCACAAGGATCATCTAGTCCACCCTCTGCCATGGGCAGGGACACCCCCCACCAGCCCAGGCTGCCCAAAGCCCCATCCAACCTGGCCTTGGGCACTGCCAGGGAGCCAGGGGCAGCCACAGCTTCTTGGGGCACCCTGGGCCAGGGCCTCAGCACCCTCCCAGGGAAGGATTGCTGCCTAATGTCCAATCTAAATCCCCCCTCTTTTAGTTTAAACCCATCCCCCTTGTCCTGTCCCTGCACTCCCTGACAAACAGCCCCTCCCCAGCTTTCCCGTAGGTCCCCTTTAGGCACTGGAAGGCCGCGATTAGGTCTCCCCGCAGCCTTCTCTTCCCCAGGCTGAACAAGCCCAGCTCCCTCAGCCTGTCCTCGGAGCAGAGGGGCTCCAGCCCTTGGATTAACTTTGTGGCCTCCTCTGGACTCGCTCCAGCTCTCATTCTGCTGTGTAAATGTACAAGCTCCACCAGTAAAGCCATCAGAGGCACAGGTAAAGCAGACATTCTCCTACAGCTGTGAGAAATACAGATTTACCTATAATTACTAACCTGGTAAGTGAATTGCAGTGGCCTAGCTGTTTCCTATAAGGTAAGAGTGCAGAAAACTAGTAGTGAGAAATTGTGATGGACAAAATTCCACCTTGTCTGCCCGAGTTCACCTCGACACTTCACAAAAAACCCACCCGTCTAGGAAAACCACTCCGCCCAGAGGCTCGGTGTATCTGAACACGCTGGTTTGCACAAGCAAGAGTCAGCCATTCAGCAGCAATCTGCTGACAATTTCTTTTTGCACAATTAAGAGCTAATGCCAGTCGGACAGAACGTCAGCTGAGGAACATGACCTGCAGCTGCTAACTCCCCGGCAGCGAGGCCTTTTTGAAACGAGACACGCTGCAGGGAGACATGGCTTTGCCACAGCGAATGCTCTTATTAGGGTACAAGCATGTTCCTGCGCACGGGCTGCGATCAGAGCGCAGCTTAGGTGGGTGACCGGCGAGGAGGTTACTAGAGGACCTCCAGCACCAAGGATGGAGTCTGAGCTGATCATTCACTCCACGCTTGCAGATATTGCACCGTTACCCTAATCCCACCTCTGCTCTTCCAGCAATACGAGGACGCCAGATTTATTAGTCCTCCAGATGCCAACATCCCAACAGATTTGTGTACGGCGTTTCCAAGAAGCCCGGCCAGGTTCTGCAGGTTTAAGATAACCGCAGTAGTGTTACCTCAGGCTGAGCAAAACAAACAAGCAGTCGAATCCGCGCTCCAGGACGCTGAAGAGCTGAGAGGAGGTTTTCCCCCATCCCCTTCCTACCAGCGATAATCTGCTGCTCTGTCACCGGCAGCTAAATTCTGCTGCCCCAAAGGCCAGATACCTCACTATAATTCTGAATTTAGCCTTGATAAGACTTACACTAAACATGAACAAGTATAAAAAAACAATTAAAAAATTCAAACACGACACGAAGGATGAGACCATGCCCCAGAGACACAAAAACCGTGTCAGAAGCTGCGGTGAAACGCTGACCCCGGTATGGGGCCAGGATCTTCCTGCACACAGCAAATAAAAAACAAAATAGAAGAAGGAGCAGAAGGGAGCGTGATAAGCAGTTTGGATTCTAGCTTTTATTTTATGCACTGAAATGAAAAGCCATCATGCTGCATCAGTGTTGTAGATAATTGCACCATAACCGTTTTAAAGACATTAAATATATTAAAAAATGTAAACCAAGGTCTTTTTCCATGTTATGAATATGAAAAGGGAGCTAACCAGTAGATGCGCAGCCCGGGACTAAGAGAGCCCGAGTCGAGATTCCCCAGCCCTCGTACTTACATTGTACAGCGGGATGGTCTTCATCACTTTGTACTGCTTCATAGGGTCCATCTTGTACAGGTGCCGATCAGTGATGAAGATCGCTCTGTCCTCTACCTTATTAAAGCGGTTGACCTGGAAAGAAGCAAATTTTCAGTCCGACTAATGACCGCGAGAACAAACTTTGCAGCAGTAAATACGCAAAACTCACGTAGAGGTTTTCTGCACAGGTCTTGGAACAGCAAAAAGGGAAGATGGAGCCCGAAATCCCATTTTACAAACAGAGAAAGACAGAGTCCCGGAGAAGCGACATTCCCAGAGTTATCCAGCAGGGCTGGGGGAACCCAGGAAAGTCCACGGCCTCAGTCACATACAGGACAGGTGATTTCACCCAGCCAGGCTCAGCCCGTGTCCCTGTCCACCAGCGGGCACCAAGCCCAGGGCAGGCGGCTGCTGTTCCTACCTTCGACACGTGCCCCTGCTGCCCCCAAAGCATGATGCAGAACACGGGCCCCGCAGAGCCCGACGGGGTGCCACCAGGGTCTGCGACAGTCCAGACCCGAGGCCTTTGAGAGCAGAATTTCCCTCTTTTAAAACATCTGCTCCTTCAACAACTCGCCCGAGAAGTGGAAAACGTGGACAACAATCCTTCCCCCACCCGTCAGGAGACAC
This sequence comes from Psophia crepitans, assembly GCA_013399095.1. Classification (NCBI taxonomy): domain Eukaryota; kingdom Metazoa; phylum Chordata; class Aves; order Gruiformes; family Psophiidae; genus Psophia; species Psophia crepitans. The sequence continues at coordinate 770 of VWZZ01005080.1, read as the reverse complement.
GTTGGCCGAGTACGGGCACACTCCGCTGGGTTTGCCGGTCGTGCCGTGTTGCAAGAGGGAAGAGACTGAAAAGCAAAGGAGCCTGGGCGAGCCAAACCGGCAGGCAGGGCCCAAGGCAACCCGCTGGTGGGAGGGGGGCAAGGTTATCTCTTGGCAAGCTGAAGAACGAGCCAAGCTGGAGAGCTCTCAGGCTGCAGGGTACTGAACGCAGCCCTCGCCCTTCCCAAGCAAGGGGGGCAGAGCGTGAGCACGGCCAGTCTCATCTAAAGGCTCACTGCCATCGAGAACAACGTCCTATTGCCCCTTCCAGCTCGCTCTGGGGCTCATCACCCCTATCGAGTCACCAACCTGACAAAATTGTGCCCTTTTTGTGAACTTAGTGAGGGAAGGGCACAACGAGCATCAGAGCCACCGCGAGGGAAAGAGGATGAGGCTCTGGGTCACGATAAACAGAGGAAGAAAACAGGACAGCTCTGTTTGGCAGCAGCAAGCTGTGAGGTCAGTTCAGCTGTCCCAGAGCCGTACGTTGAGTAGCAGATCCTTCTGCAGAGACAGTGGACATCGCTCAACTCATTGTTAAGGACATGGTATTCAGGGCGAGGGGGTCACAGGATCACCGGTGAGGTCAAGCTCCTCAAAGGAAATTCTCTAAACAGGAGCTTGCTGCCCAGCTATGCTGTCTGGGGCTGTTCTGGGAACACGGAGAGCAGAGCTACAGCGTCCGGCAAGATTCCCAGTGCTGGATCCTGCACCAGGGCAGGGGCAGCCCT
>VWZZ01005078.1:12446-22912 GCA_013399095.1 Psophia crepitans | reverse complement strand
GGGTGATGAGTTTAAACTAAAAGTGAGGAGAGTTAGATTAGATGCTAGGAAGAAATTCTTCCAGTGGTGAGGCACTGGAACAGGTTGCCCAGAGAAGCTGTGGAGGTCCCATCCCTGGAAGTGTTCAAGGCCAGGTTGGATGAGGCTTTGGGCAACCTAATCTAGTGTGGGGTGTCCCTGCCCATGGGAGGGGGATTGGAACTAGATGATCTTTGAGGTCCCTTCCAACCCTATCCATTCTATAATTCTCTAATAAAACCACCTTTTCTGAAGTTAGGATAATTTAACATTGGAACATCTTGTATCAGAAATTCTCACTCTCATCAAGACTGGGAGTCTTTGCAATGAGAAATTTTTATTGATTATTGATTTTATAAGAAATCTGGTGAATAAATCATATACAACCTATACATTGTTGAGTTTATAGTTATTAATTAATCTCTCTATATATAATCTATGAAAAGCTGCTACTAAAGAAAAGTACACATAATGCTAGACCTAGATAAATAATTTTGCACAGGAATTTGAATCGTGCTGACACCCACATGATTTGACAGCAAAGCCAAGACTTATGCTTCTTGAACTAATAAAGTTGCAAACCATCTCACAAAGCTTGGTCCTACTTCAACCTTGTCTTTCTGACTGCTTTACATGTTTTTTGCTTCTGAGCACTGTTTTCCTTCTCAGTTTATTCTTCTGCCCTTTCAACTGAATTTTTATTTCTATTTTCCAACATATCAGTCATAATCGGAGATCCTCATTGCTGTCTCCTTCCAAAAGGTTCCAGTCTACTTGCGAGAATAGCACCATCTGATTTCCACTGCCTACCTCTCTTTGCATTAAACTTTTTTCATGTCATTCTTCTAAAATTAGCTTGTTACCTGCTTGCCTCCTGCCTATCAGGAACTGAACCTGTCTAGGTTACCCCTTCTGAGTTCTCCTTTCTATTCCATTCCTCAGTCTGACTCTAAAGATGTGGTCAGAATGCGAAAAAAGTATAGTTTTCTAGAGAAGTTGCAAGTCACTGAGAACATTTATGTACAGAAACAAATAGTCTATCCACACAAGAGAACAGATGCAGAAATATGCATCTAAGGAAATAAAAGTTTACTTCGGAACCCTCCTGCTGTCTTCTGTGTTGTGATAAGTTTTGAACTACCAAGTAACTTACACCACTACTCTGCATATGGAATTACAAGCAATTCATTAGCAAAAATAAACAGATATCTTGAGTATTATATTCAAATTCTACTTGAGTAGTCAGTCACTAGTTTTCTCCACTTGCTTGTCTTACCTAAATGATGAGGTGATAAAGTAAATGTAACAATCTAAAATAGCTATGAAGTTGTTACTGGACAATTACTGTAATCCTAAATCCAAAGAAGGTCCGCAGAGGTGATCAGAGGGCTGGAACACCTCTCCTGTGAAGACATGCTGAGATAGTTGAAGTTATTTTACCTCTAGAAGAGAAGGCCCTGGGGACATCTTATAGGAGTTTTCCAGTATGTCCAGGAAAGCTGGAGAGGGACTGTTCACAAGGGCATGTAGTGATAGGACGGATAAGCGGTAGTGGTCTTAAGATGAAGGGTTTAGATTAGCTATTAGGAAAAAGTTCTTCATGATGAGGTTAGTGAGACAGTGGAACAGGTTGCCCAGAGAAGCTGGGGAGGCCACATCCCTGGAAGTGTTCAAGGTCAGGTTGGATGGGGCTTTGCGCAACCTAATCTAGCGGAGGGTGTCCCTGCCCATGGCAGGCGTGTTGGAACTACATGGTCTTTGAGGTCCCTTCCAACCCAAACTATTCTATCATTCTAAGAGACGTTCTCCTAAATTGTGGATTTGCGGAATATGTTACAAAAAAAAATAAATGAAGGGGAGATTCAGCCACCTAAGTGTAGGTGTCTAGCACAAGCTGAGTTGCCCTACAGTATCCCCCTTGGCCTCCAGTTGGTTCTCCAAAAGTCCATGTGATTCTCTTAGGTCCTGTTTGCATCTGCCAGGGTGGCTGTCCCAGATTTGTTGAAATATTTTAAATGCCACTTAGGCATCACGCATTCAGTTGCACACTGGCAACTAAATCACTACCAAATAGTCATTCAGTATTTGTTAGCTACAAAAGGCTTATACAAAACTTAAATGCACCGTTAGCCATGCAGTGTCTCTGTTTTGTGTTCCTCAGAGTGGAATTCCATACAGAGAGCTGCCTGTAGAATTGTATTCTCAAGAGAGTTACAAAATTATGTTTTTCTCCTTGCCGTGGAAATACAGGTAGTAAAACCCATTTGATCAACTAGACTGATAAAAGACTTACTTATTCAGACACAATCACACATTCTTCTATGAACATTAACTTAATTCTTGTAGGTAGGTGGAATAGAATAGAATAGAATTATTTCAGTTGGAAGGGATCTACATCGACCATCTGGTCCAACTGCTTGATCAATTCAGGGTTGACCAAAAGGTAAACTATGTTAAGGGCACTGTCCAAATGCCTCTTAAACACTGACAGGCTTGAGGTATCGACCACCTCTCTAGAAAACCTCTTCCAGTGTTTGACCACCCTCTTTGTAAAGAAATGCTTCCTAATGTCCAGTCTGAACCTCCTCTGGTGCAGCTTTGAACCATTCCAATGCGTCCTGTCACTGGATTCGAGGGAGAAGAGCTCAGTACCTCCCTCTCCACTTTCCTCCTTAAACCATAACCTTAACCACTCCTTATAGGACATGCCTTCCAGACTTTTCACCAGCTTTATTACCCTCCTCTGGATCCATTCAAGGACCTTCACATCCTTCTTAAATTGTAGGTCCCAGAACTGCATTCAAGGTGACACCACATAATGCTGAATACAATGGGATAAATTATCTCTTTTGACCTGCTGATTATGCTGTGTTTGATACAACCCAGGATGCAGTTTGCCCTCTTGGCTGCCAGGGCACACTGATGACCTATACTGAACCTGCTGTCAACCAGCACCCCCAGGTCCCTTTCTGTAGGGCTGGTCTCCAGCCACTCCTCTGCCAATTTATATTTGTGCCCAGCATTACTCTGTCCTAGATGTAGAATCTGGCATTTGGCTTGTTAGATTTCATTCCATTAATCACAGCTCAATGCTCCAATCTATCTAGATCCCTCTGCAAGTCCTCTTGTCCCTCAAACAAGTCAGCAGCACCTCTCAGTTTGCTATCATCAACAAACTTGTTAATGGTGCATTCAATTCCTGCATCCAGATTATTGATAAATATATTGAACAGAACTGACCCTAGAACTGAACCCTGAGGAACACAACTCGTGACTGATCAGTCGCTAGCCATATGTAGTCCCATTCACTACAACACTTTCAGCTCTGCCCTTCAGCCAGTTCTTCACAGTTCCAGCACATTATGAACCTGCTCATCCTACAGTTGGATAACTTTCCCGAAGGATGCTGTGAGGGACGGTATCAAAAGCTGTACTAAAATCCAGAACAACTCCATCCACCACCATCCAGAACAACCTTCATCCACTAGGCAGTTAACCGTATAATAGAAGGATACCAAATTAGCTAAACTGGACTTTCCTTTTGTGAACCCATGTTGACTGTTCCTGGTGACTGCATTGTTCTTCAAATGCTTTTCAATAGTACCCATATTCGTGTCACAAAACATGATTTGACTCCAATATTTATAAAGCACTTGAAAATATAAAGATTTAGATATAAATGGCAGTAGAGGTGAAAATCGTACTTCTAGCTAGATAGCTAGCAGTCTGTTCATTTATCTAGTTCCTATCTATAAATAAAATATGATTGACACTTGATAATTGAATTCTTCATAACTGAAATGATTGCAACAATTTATTTCTCATATTAGATACATGTTAACACCATCTGGCTTGCAGAGTTTTTTGATTACTGATGGCATAAACTATATTTTGATTTTTTTTCTGGGTGTTAAAGATGAGTGTAGTTTTAAGTGAGTATCTGTATCCATTTAGATTTGGATGTATGTAGAAAAAAAAGTGAAAATATCTCCAGATAGATAGAGTGCTCTTACCAGAAATAGGCAATAAAATAGCTTTCATATTGTGCACGAATGATTGCAAGTATTTACTGGTTAATGGACATCTACCAACTAGAATATTGAGTTTTGAAAATGGAAATTTGTCATCTTTTGCAATAAATTAAATAAATGAAATCGTTATACACAAGATTCCTGGGAACATGGCCAACGTAAGTGAGACTTCTAACAGCAGGTACAATGGGCAATTACGTAATAAAGATACCAAGTTTCTTAAAAAATGTTGGCTGGGGGTTGGTGGGAGTGTATAACACTCGAATGAACAAGAGGAATCTTCATCAGCTAAACACTACACATGCATATGACAAATATTTGTAATGTCTTTATTATTGTTTCCTACTTAATGTTGCACACAGTTTTGAAAGCAAGTTTGAGTGTCACTTTTTGTCTTACTTATGGAGGAAAGCCTTTATTTGCAGATGAATATATAAAATCACAACAGACTTAAAAAAAAAAGAGAAATAAAGGACTACCCACATGTTGAAGAGTGTCCTTCCTTTAGGGTTAAATCTAGCATCATAATCTTTCTCTGAGTCAAATACCTGTAAAATAGGAGAATGAAAATATTTGTTTTCTAAAGCCCTTTACGTGCTTGTGTTCAGTTTTCTGTTTTAATTCAGGGTAAAATACGTGAGTGTCTGCTGTTACAGCTGATGAAGGACAGACATAATAAACTGGTGGAACCATCTGTTACTTTATAAAACACCATAGTGGTGTCAAGAAGTAATTCTGGCTAACAACATATTCCTCTAGAAACAAAAAACTTTAAATTACTACTTAGAAAATAAAGACAGTGATTCTTAAATCTTTGTGAAAGATTGCTTGTGTGTTCACTCCTTTCAGATAACATTTCCTCCCCTCATTTCCCCTCCTCTCCTCTCTAGCATTCTTCTGCCAATTTTCAGTTTCATTCAAGTAATACTGATATGAATAGTGTTAGAAAACAGTCAGTAATTTCAAGAGGAAAACAGACAGACGTGAACAGACCTGTGGGTCAAGAGACAGGCAAGCATTTTGGATAGACTCTGAAGAAGACACAAATAAGGAATTCTCAGAGAGACAGCACACTGAGTGAAAAAAAGAAACAAGAAAATATACAGAATTTTGAAGCACAAACTAGCAATGGTGAATGTTCTCCCCTTCTCTTTTCCTCATGAAAGTTTTATTTTTTTATTATTTTTTAATGTTACAATTTATAATCATCCATCATATAAGTTCAGACTCATTAGAACTAGTATCGTTACCTGTCCAAATACACATTTCCGGCATATTACATATTGACCACACAGGATTGGGAAACAGACTGCTGTTTTATTGTTGTTGTTTCTCCCTGCAGCCCAGTTGATATCCTTTAGAAAGTTCTAACTTCTTTAAAAAGATACACTGTCTGCATTAGCCATGAGAATTATAGACACAAAGTTTGCATAAAGATAAGGCCGTCCCTGTTGCTTTACAGTGAATTTAATTTGCTGTATTCAGAGACTATAGGAAGACAAATGGGAACAACCTGATCATTTCCCTAAAACAGGTGACTTAGAGACAGCTCCAATGGACAGATTTTGATGAGTTTAGCAATGCACTGCCTAAAATCTAAATCTCAGCTTCAGTAGTAAAGTTCCTATTGCTGCACATGCTACCTCGGTTCTCTAAAAGTTTGAACATTTGCACACTTAGGCAGTGGTTCAAAGGGACCAGAATACTGAATTGTACCCTATTAAAATGGCATAGAGGAATATTTATGGACACTCTTAGGTAGATTTAACCACTTAAAGTTGCCGTTAGACCATCTGTAAATTTTGCCTCAGAATTAGAAAACTCTCTCCCCATATAAATTTCATCATCTATATTACCACCTGATTTTTCTCAAAGCAGAAAATTCATTTGTATTTATCACTTCTGTGGCAGTCCAGCAGCTTCTGTGATATGGGTTGTAGGCCTGTTACAGCTTTTGAGCCACAATAATCTGTTTATCATGACAGTACAAGCCACACATCATAACATACTTGTAGATATCTCTGAAGACTGAAACACCTCCACTTACATCATGAGTCTAAACACAGAAACCTAAATCAACTTGGTGATAGCGGGGAAAGGAGTAGAGTGCCTGAAAGAACTTAAACCTCATATTTGGTGCATTTTATGGATTCATGTCTGGTTAAACATCAATTAATTAATTAATCAAGTCCAATCAAAGCAAGAGAGACCATCTGGACCCAAATGTCTCATATTTTATCACTGTGAACTAAAATCAAACTGCTTAGTGAAGAACCTTAGACTTTGTTAGACAAATGAGAGATGGATTGAGCTGTCATCCTTTGCTTATTTTACACTCAGGATGAAAAATGCTTTTCAGCAGTGTTCAAGGAGAATCATTCCCTTGAAAATTAACCAAAGCTCATGACTATAATTTCCTGTAAAACACTGTGAACTCTTTTTGAAGGGCTTGTAATCATTAAAGTTCATACCTTGCTGCCCTTCCTTGCAATAAAAGCACCTGTTTGGAAAATTGGTCCAGTAACTTCACAGGTAAAAAACAAAGATGCATGGATGTGCTGCCATATTCCCTCATGTAATTTTCTCTCTGTCACTTTCTTTTGTAGCTTTTGTACATTCTGTAGTGGGCTATTCTAGTATGCATAGAAGTACTAATGTTCCAGTAAATTATTTCTGGTTCCTTGAAGAGATACTATATCAGGCACTGAAAATACTTCTGGAGTGAAAATTGTGTTGGTCAGGGCTGAAGAGCTAAAATATTAGAATATATTCAGAATTAGAACTTATAAAAAATTAAGTTCTAGAATGACATCATGATTTTCATCTCCTAGTAAAAGCTAATATTTCTGTCTCTAAGCTTCACTTACCAGAGACAGTGATAAAATAGGAAAATATGTGTAATGCCATAGAGGCTTTTCCTGAACATTATCTACAGCACCTTTCAACTTCACAAGTTCACTATGTGAATCACATTGTTTCTTTGTGGTTCCTAACACTTTTGTTAGTTCAGAAGTTTACTTTACAGTAAACAGACCAAACACATAAAAGATCTTTAGAAATAGTACTAATATATAATAAATGGATTTAATTAGCTAACTTTGCCACAATACAGTCTATGAAATGGAACTTCAGAAGTTTATGACACAAATAACATGTGAACAAGATATAGAGATGAAGTATTTATGAAATATATAGTTTTGGTGTATAACAGGAGAATCTTGCCTATTACTTCTGATTACTGACCTATCTAACAGGCAATAGAAAGGAATTATTCATATGCATATGCATTCAAATAATTGAACTATAATATTGTGAGGCTGCTTTAAAGTTTTACACCAGGAAGTTGAATCTTTGCATCTTGGAATTTCAGTCATTCTGAGGACATCTGCATGCATAGTAGGAGGTATCCAAAACTATTTGGAACTAAACTAAATAGCTTCACAGGCTGGAGTGTTTCAGTGTGGCACCACTGTGTGACTTTGGCTCAGTTTTGCTTAGGAAATCATTGGTAATCTCTGAGAAAGTTCTGGCCATGCAACACGCGAAAAGTTTAAACACATTATTCAGATGGCAATAGTTTGCATGTCAGGAATTCAAGATAGAAAATACAGACAAAAAAAGACATATACTTAGAAAACAAAAGGTAGAGAATCAGAAAATGGCATCTCAACAACACTTAAGATTAGGATATTCAAAGACGAAAGAAAGGTAATGCTTCTCATGGTTGACCACCTGACCAACAGAGACTAAAGGCAGCTGACTAGTGCTCAGCCTTGTACCATCCCGAAATCCAAGATATCTTCTGTACATGTTATCCAACAAACGATCAATGTGTGATTCCAAGTCATCTATTCCTTTCTTATAGAATGGGAAGAGATATCTAAGTAAAAGTATCTCAGAGAGATTTACAAGGTCCCTGAATTCTGACCTGAAGATAAGTCTCATGCTCACATTTACACTAACTGAGACTAACTGCCTCTAGAGAAGATTATCTGTGTCTAGTGCATACATAAAACAGCCCTGGGTATCCTAGAGAAATAGACATTTCTGTAATATGAATCTTCTCATTCTAGGGCAGACTTAGAATGAAAAAAAACTTACATGAACCTCACTATTTTTTCTCTATGCATGTAGTATTCAGTTGCATAAAAGTAGATTTTGTTGTGGTTTTACCCCAGCCAGCAGCTGAGCACCATGCAGCCGCTCGTTTTCCCCCCCAGTGGGGAGGGGGAAAGGGAAAGAAACCAGACTCCCCTGAGCTGTGATAACGACAGATGGCAGTTTTACTGGGACAGCAAGGGAGTGAAGAGAAAAGAAAAACAAACCAGTATTGATGATACACAATACCGTACAACTCGGATCGCACACTCAGACCAGTTCTGAAACCGGACCGTCCTGGAGCCGCGCCGCCTCAAGAAGTACCGCCTCTTCCCAACCAGCCCCCCTCTATGCTGAGCATGATATCACGTGGTATGGAATACCTCCCCTGGCCAGTTTGGGTCACCTGTCCTGGCTTCCCATTCTGGCTTCCAGTGAAATCAACTCTAGCCAAACCCAGAACAGCTTACAGTGCCTTACATGACCTAAGATTTCTGAAATATCTACATGTGGTAAGGAGATATGAAATTGAACCAGTGGAAGAGGTGTTCACTTTTAAAACAGCAGGTGGAGTCTATCTGTGATATGTAATGGTTTTAAGAAGGCTTCATACATCCATGATCATGAACAGAATACCAATCTAATTTATGTTTTAAATAAAATGTAAATATCTACATTTCTTATGTCTTAGGTTAGCCCAAGGAAGCCCAACTTCTGGTACCTCCTAGAAGAAGAAATAGATTTAAAATTTAGTAAGATATTAAAAATGTACATGTCTGTAGAATATATGTACAAACACCAGAGATGTGTGCGTTGGTGTGCAGATGTGTTATTTGACATACTCTTTAAAAGCTGGATGATGGTCTGATATGCCAAAGTTGGGACAAGATGATAGAATCACATTTTAGGAAAGTAACCTATGCTGGAGCAATAAATGTAAAATGGCCTTGAGAAGTCAGAGACAGGCTGGTTTGAATGAGAAGCTGCTGAAAGCTTTATATGAAAAATAATATTCCAATTATTATTGTAAATTTCTTAGTAGGAAAAGAAGACTTTCTGGTTTTTCAGTTTCAGTTCTGTGAATGCACCAGAACAATCACATCAAATACTGAAAAAAACCCCACACAACTTGACCCAGCTCTCTCCCTCTGAAGTAATTTACCCAAATGTGGACTGAATTGGAACTGGACTAATTAGTCAACGAACACAAAGTAGGTCATTTCCAAGTAGTTAATGATTGAAAAAGCCCTTTAAAAGAAGAAAAACCTCATCAGAGTGAAATACATGGGAATTTTCCCATTTGAAGGTTTAAAATGCCTGAAATTCATCGAGTAGCTACAGAAGAGTTTATTCAAATAAAAAGTTTGGTAAGTTTTAGCAAAAAAAGCTAACTCATTATTGTTTGTTAGTGTCATAAAATTTTAAACAACTATTTTTCCCCTTAAGGAATGATATAATGTGAAGCCAAATACTCTTATTGAAAAGAGATTAAAATAATTATGGTCATCTTCAACCTGATGAGAAAATAATTTTGTGCAGTTTTACCCAAAACTACTTCATGTTTGGTGAAAAAATATTCTCTTTTTGTCCTGGTTTCAGCTGAGATAGAGTTATTTTTTCTTTCTAGTAGCTGGTATAGTTCTGTGGTTTGGATTTAGTATGAGAATAATGTTGATGACACACTGATGTTTTTAGTTGTTACTAGGTAGCTGTAGTGTTTACCCTAAGTCAAGGACTTTTCAGCTTCTCACACCCTGCCAGATGCACAAGGAGCTGGGAGAGCAGAGCCAGGACAGCTGATCCAGACTAGCCAAAGGAATATTCCCTGACATGGAACATCATGCTCCAGATATCTATAACTGTGGAAGCTAGTCGAGAGGCAGAATCACTGCTCAGAAAGACTACATGTTGAATTGTTTTATTTTATTTTCCTTTGAATGCGATGAGTAATTGCATTTGAGCATCACTTGTATTATTATTATTGTTTATTTTTATTACTAATATAGAATAGAATAGAATAGAATAGAATAGAATAGAATAGAATAGAATAGAATAGAATCATTAAGGTTGGAAGTGACCTCAAGGATCATCTAGTCCAACCATTCCCCCACCACCTATTAACCACTAAACCACGTCCCTAAGTACCACATCTAACCTTTCCTTAAACACCCGCAGGGATGGTGACTCCACCACCTCCCTGGGCAACCCCTTCCAATGCCCGACCACCCTTTCCGAGAAGAAATTTCTCCTCATCTCCGACCTGAACCTTCCCTGGCACAACTTGCAGCCATTCCCCCTTGTCCTGTCACTAGTTATCTG
>VWZZ01005076.1:10215-22116 GCA_013399095.1 Psophia crepitans | reverse complement strand
AAAGGCACAGGAAACTTTTTCAATAGAATAAAGGGTTTAAGTGGTACAATGACCGACTGGTCTAATTACATAAGTGATTGTTTCAGCCAGGGAGGCACAATGTACTGAAAATCAGTGCAAGACTTAATGGAATGAAAAGGCTGGGAAAAGAGTGGAGCGGTTCTTCCTATGAAGGCCACTTGAATCATTCCTAATAATTCATTACTGTTGTTAGATGCTGGCAGTGCAGCAGCCCCTCACACACCTGAAGAAACCACGTTTTAATGTTACACCAGCTAAACTTTAACAGAACTGTGACGTGCACGACAGAGGTATAGCTGGAGTACGTTAAAGCAGCAGGTATTTTAAAGTGAAGGCTTGTTTCCCTGTCCTATGAGGGGGAAATATACAATGTTCAGAGGGATGTGAAGCACCTCAGGAGGACCTGATTTATGATGCATGTGCTCTCTTACTGCATATGTGCAACAGATTTGTGCTTCCTATGAGTGCTGACATTGTTATGAGCAGCTTTCTTATGCAAAGTGAGTCTGCTAGTAAACTACCCTACACTGGGAATGACCCTGTGCTGTAAGAAAAATGGACAGTCTTCTTTTTATGTCTATCTGTCTCAGTAGAGACAAATTTTGTCTTGTAAGTGCCTTCTCTTCCCCTGTCAATTCATTTCTAAGGATACAGGGAAGGTAAAGGAAGGTTTCTGAGGATATCTGGACATTCAACACAAAAAGAATGAAACCGAGATATGAAAAGGGACAAATGAAACACCCAGTTCCACAAACCCTAGTGAGCAGGTCTTAAGTGAGTCAGTATTGGGCAGTTTGAGATCATCTGTGTGGGGCTATATAGGGACCCCCAGGCTTACTGTGGGGAGGCTTGGCTCACACTGGTGCCTGGTAAGGAGGGGAACAAGGTGGCTCATGGGAGAGTGCAAACTCATTATGGTATGTTGAAGGGAACTGTGACAATATGTAAAACTAGCTATGGGATGTATAAAACATTACGGAATGCCCAGGGGAAAGGTCAAAGACAGGGGAAGGAGGGAGCTTGGGATATCAGGGAAGGAAAATGGTGGAAGGGGATAAAATGGTCATTGTGTGTCAGGACAGGGCTAGTGGGTGCATGTCTGGCTAAGCCTGTGTCTTGGTGCACTGGGTTTACGTAACAAGGTTTTGGTAGTGATGGGAGGGTGTAGGGGTGGCTTCTGTGAGAAGACACCAGAAGCTGTCCCCATGTTGGACAGAGCCAGTTCCAGCCAGTTTTAAGGCAGATTGGCAACTGGCCAAAGCTCAGTCCATCAGAGACACTGGTGGTGCCTCTGTGATAACATAGTTAAGAGGCGTAAAAAGATCTGTGCAGGAGTGAGGAAACTTCAGAGAAACAACTGTGCAAACACCAAGGTCAGTCAAGAAGGATGGGGAGGAGATGCTTCAGCTGCCAGAGCAGAGGTTCCCCTGCAGCCCGTTGTGAAGACTATGGTGAATCAGATTGTTCCCTTGCAGCACATGAAGTACCATAGTGGAGCAGATATCCACCCTGCAGCCAGTGGAGGACCCCACGCTGGAGCAGCTGGATGTGCCTTGAAGGAAGCTGCAGACTGTGGAGAGCCCATGCTGGAGCAGGGTCCTGGCAGGAACTGTGGAGCTTGCAGCCCAGAAAGCCAACTGTATCCAGGGCTGCATCAAAACCAGTGTCTCCAGCAGGTTGAGTGAGGTACTTCTCCCCCTCTACTCCACTCTCATAACCTCCCACCTAGAACAGTGCGTCCACCTCTGGGGTCCCCAGGACAAGAAATACATGGAGCTGTTGCAGTGAGTCCAGAGGAGGCCATGAAGATGATCAGAGGGCTGGAGCAGCTCTCCTATGAAGACAGGTTGAGAGGTTTGGGGTAGTTCAGCCTGGAGAAGAGACTGTTGTGGGGAGACCTTACAGCAGCCTTCCAGTACCTGGAGTGGGCCTACAAGAAAGCTGGAGAGGGTCTGTTTACAAGGGCCTGTAGTGATATGACAAAGGGTAATGATTTTAAACTACAAGATAGTATTAGATATTAGGAAGAAATTCTTTACTGTGGGGGTGGTGAGGCACTGGAAGAGACAGCCCAGAAAAATTGGGGATGCCTGATCGCTGAAGGTGTTTAAGGCCAGGTTGGATGGGCCTTTGGGCACTCTGGGCTGGTGGGGGGCGTCCCAGCCCATGGCCGGGGGGTTGGAACTATGTGATCTTTGAGGTCCCTTCCAAGCCAAATGATTCTATTATATGATTCTATGATATGATATAAAACAAGACAGTACATTTTGTGCTTTAAATACAAGTTGTTAGTTTCAGTAAAACAGAAGAAATCTGGCATGGCCCCAATAACTAATTAAAGAGCAGGTCATCAGGGATACAACAACAATGGATTTCATATAGAGGTCTGACTCCTTAAGGAGCCACACAGTGTCTTGTACCCACAGCATCCATCCCTGACACTGTGCTCTGGAATTAAGACATGCAACTAGCAGTCACACAGCTAGACACAGACAATCATGGTATTGGAGAGGGACTAGCTTTGAGTACATGCCATCATCTTCTATCGAGCTGCATCATAATCTGCAAACAGCTTACTAAAACATGGCTAAAGTGTCCTCTAGTTTTTACTATCCACAAGAGCATTTCCCTTGATTTTCCTATCATTATTTGCTTTGTTTAAAGCTATCTTACAGGTAGGTTTGATTACAACAGCAACAGCAGTGAAAAATAGAGTGGTCAAAGCAAAGTGTGAAAATAATTTTGGAAGAGAGGTTAGAGGAAGAACCTGAGTGTATAACAGTTCCTGTGGAGCAAAGGATCATCAAGAATGTGTGAATTCTTTGTTTCGATGAGATTATCTAATAGTGATTTAATATGGAGTCCATATCTGTCCCAGAAGGTCTCTGCTCTACAAATGACCAGAGCCTGAAAAGGAAGTGTCGCAAGAGACAGTGCATAAATTTACCCTTTTCTTATATTCTTCTGTTGGTATCTGTGTCCAGCCACCCATGGAGATGTATTGCAGGATTCTGATCTGCATCAGGATGGGTCTGCTTGCTTTACCCACAAGATGGAAACAGTGTCTCTGGACAGAGTAAGAAGCTGGTTAAGGAGCTCTCTAGACCCTTGATATTTAAATAAGTCCTGAAACATGAGAGACAATCCTGAAGCCTGTCAGAGTTCTAACCACAAGCATGTTGTTATAGTAAAGCTTCTCAGCAAGGGAGCACATTGGGACAGGTGATGTGCAGACAAAGGGACTTGAGTGAAGAATTAGATGCACAACTCTCATGGAGAAGCCATAGAAGTGATCAGCCAAAAGCTGTAGTGGATTCTTCATTAGTGGGGATTTCACTACTCTAGTTAAAGCACAGAGGAAGAGAGGTGAGACAATGCATGAAAGTTTGGCCAAAAGGGGAGCCAGTCAGGGTATCTGCTGGAACTGTGTGAGAGGGACAGTGAGTGAGAGATGGAAATGCGGATATGGAATGACACACAGAGAGACCAAGGCTGGGCATGGGGCCTTGGGACCACTTTGTCGTTGCTTGTTTCCAGAGAACTCAGCTACTCAAGAGGTGGTGCATGGTGTGTGGCCAGTGACATGTCTTCATACCTGGAGAGCACTGCTTCCTTCCTTGTCCTTCAGACAGGAAACAAGTTTGCTTTAGCATCTCACTGCAGAGTGGCAGCAAGAGAACTGGGTGAGACACATGGTTGTAAGACAGTAGCAAATGCCAGAGTGTTGATGGCAAGAAAGCAACTGCAGGTACAGCGATATTTTCTGCTCTCTCCGGGAGACTGGCAAAAGGACCCTCCTGAGTCTGCCAGGAAAGGAACGGCAGCCTGCAGTCCCTGCTGGCAGGAAGGCCATTCTGCTGCTGGTTGACAGCTGGGGAACAGGCTCTGGTAAAGTGACATCTCATCTAACGTACAATCACCTTCTGTTTTTCTATGTCTGCACTAGCGATGCTAACACTGCCAGGGAGCAGCAAAAGCAGGGCTGCCTCATGCAAGGGTAGGAGCTGCAGGTGGCCTGTTGCAGGCAGTCCCACACTGACCCTGGTGCAGTCCTGCAGGGTTCAAACGTGGGACTGGAGACAGGACGGGAGACGACACTATGATGTGGGTCCAGAATCCGTTCAAGAGGCAGGCCAGAGACAGCTGTACCCACAGTGCCACTCCGACAGGATCTGGGTGCCCAGGCCTGAGCTGAAATGGAGCTTCTGGGCTGTGCATGGATGGAGTGGATGGGGGCTCATCAGGTGAGGCTCGTCAGGGTAATTACAGCCTATTAATTCCCTTAGGGTCCTGATGGGCTTTCTTCACTGAAAGCAACGATCGGCTCTGCCCACTGTTGGAATGGACTCACATGAAATTTGACAGCTCTTTATTCTAGCTCAGACTCGTAGCTGACTTTGCTGTCACTCTAAAGTGGTGAAATAAAGAGCTATGGAAATACAGACCAGTGAGCTTCACTTCACTTCCCAGGAAAAAATGTTACTGAAAAGCATATTGATCTGGTATCTTGAGAGCATGAAAGTTTTTGAACAGGAGCCAAAGATCAGAAAAAGAAGTAAAAGTATAGATGTAGCAAAGGAAAAACAGCATTGACATCAAGAAGACAAATGCCATAAGGAAAGTGACAAAAAAAATAAAATTAAATTGATAAAAAGATTGATAGAGAGGGAAGGTGTAAGAAGCACTGGGTTCCAATGTTATGTGTAAAAGTGTGCTTAAGGATGTTTGTGATCTAGAATTTAGGTGGTTTTTATTCTGAAAGAATTGCATATCAATTCTGAATTATTAACTCCATCAGAAAAAGATAGGTTTGGGTTGGGTTTTTTTAATTATTTCTGTTTTTATTTTTGTTCCAAAAACTACAACATGTAGTTTCTTATGTAAAAATTACTTTTCCCTATATGTGGCAACCCAACTGTGATACTAACAGAGCATGAATCAATATCTGATTGGCATCAATGTATTTTTAAAACATTAGCTTTAGTCTTTTTGGAAAAGAATATTAAAGGTGTGCAAGTAGCATGCAGATTTCAGAATAAGGACCTCAGATTCTTATTTGTCATTGGTACAGCACAAGTTATTTCCTCTTGGAGAGGTGTATATTGCCAGCTGCAATATTAGACAACAGCAGCCTGAAACCTGTTTTCCTCACCAGGTGCTTCATCAGATTAAGAACAAGGGTACTGGAAAACCTTTAAAGCATCGTGAATGGAAGGGGACATAACATACAGTGGAATAAAAGAAGAAAAGTATGATATAAATGAGACATGAACAAGTCTCTCTTGACCTATATATATTTCTTGGGTAATTTTACTTCTCCGGGTTATTCTGGCACAATTCACTCTTGTTAAGGCTTTCCTCTGTGTCCTGCTTTCAGTTGAGAGAGAATTAATTTTCTTCACAGGAGCCAGTACAGGGCTGTGTTTTGGATTTGTGCTGGAAGCAGCGCTGATAGTGCAGAGATGTTTTTGCTGTTGTTGGGCGATGCTCACACAGAGCCAAGGCCTTTTCTGCTCCTCGCCCCGCCGGCGGGATGGCTGGGGGTGTGCGGGGAGTTGGGAGGGGACAGACAGGGCAGCTGACCCCAACTGACCAAAGGGGTATTCCATACCATATGGCGTCATGCTCAGTTTATAAGGGGCTGAGGGAAGAGGAAGGGGGGGCAGCAGTGACGTTCGGAGTGATGGCGTTGGTCTTCCCAAGTAACCATTATGTGTGACGGAGCCCTGCTGCCCTGGGGATGGCTGAACCCTGCCTGCCATGTGCAGTGGGGAATGAATTCCTTGTTCTGCTTTGCTTGTGCACGCGGCTTTTACTTCACTGATTAAACTCTTGTATCTGAACCCACGAGTTTTCTCACTTTCACTCTTCTGATTCTTTCCCCCTTTCCGATGAGGGGGACTGACCGAGCATTTGCATGGTGCTCAGCTGCCGGCTGGGGTAAAACCACGACACTCCGACAATTTATAACTGGCTAGTATATCCAAAACCAACTTTTTCTCTCTATAGAACCTAGAAAAGATTCTTTTTAAATACAGAAAAATCTGGTCTCCCTCTCTCCCCACTGAGTCCTTCAGGCTAGCCCTCTTATTCCGCCCTGCCAATCCAGGATCCAGAGGGCCTTCGAGTTGCAACAAACTCAGGACAGGAAAACTCTTGTCCTGGGGCCTTGCTATATCTCCATTTTGTGCTTGTCTCCTAGGTATTATCTCCCTGCGGGTTTTTTTTCATGTGTTTCTCCTTCATTCCATGTCTGATCTCATCCTGAAATGCAGGTTCTCCCACTTTTTTTTTTACTATGAGGTAATGCTATTATCATTTGGAAAACATAACTTCATCAGACTTAATAAAAATGAAGTAAAATGTAAGAATATTCTTGATCTGGCTCACAGTAAACTCTCTGTTGCTGACTTCAGAGATGCTAGAGGCAACCTCTTCAACCATTTATTTATAGTGCTGATAAGAACTTCAAATAAAATACAAACATAACTTCATTAAAGAACACATACTTGAGCTTAACATTACAGATTAATGGATTTTTCTAAGCTAAATAATAACTTGGCTATTCTTTTACTCAAAACAACTTGAAATTCTCACATAAGTGAAAATATTGTGCCCTGGGTTGTTTGATTAGCCTAATAAAAAGCGAGTGTCTAAATGGTCTTCATGCTCTTGTATTTAAGCTTTAGAAGAAGTTTTAGGATGAAGCAATGAGTGAAAGAAGGAAAAGATGAAAGAAGAACCTGCTAAAGGAGTGGAAAATTTTTGAAAAACCCTATTTCAGGGTACCCCAAGGCTCATCAATTTTACTTTGCTGAGAATGAATCTAGGACATTTACAATGCCTTTTGTTTTACTTCCTTCAGACTTAACTCATTGAGTGTGTATAATCTGTTGAAAAAAAAGCTTGCCTAAGTTTGCTGATAGATATTTATTCCATAAATGGGGAAAGCTGTGGAGGTTAACCTTGGCTGGATGCCAGGTGTCCACCCAGCTGCTCTATCACGACTCTCCTCAGCAGCAAGGGGAGGGGAGAAAAGTAAGATGGAAAAAAAAAACCTCATGGGTTAAGATAAAGGCAGTTTAATAAAGAGACTGACACCCTCCTCACTACAACCTCCTTTCAGGTAGTTGTAGAGAGCGATCAGGTCACCCCTCAGCCTCCTCTTCTCCAGACTAAACAACCCCAGTTTCCTCAGCCACTCCTAATAAGATTTGTTTTCAAGTCCCTTCACCAGTTTTGTTGCCCTTCTCTGGACACGCTCCAGCAGCTCAATGTCCTTCTTGTATTGAGGGGCCCAAAACTGGACACAGCACTCAAGGTGCGGTCTCACCAGAGCCGAGTACAGGGGGACAATCACTTCCCTACTCCTGCTCGCCATGCCATTCCTGATGCAGGCCAGGATATTGTTGGCTTTCTTGGCCACCCGGGCACACTGCTGGCTCATGTTGAGTAGGCTGTCAACCAGTATGCCCAGGTCCTTCTCTGCCAGGCAGCTTTGCAGCCACTCTGCCCCAACCCTGTAGCGCTGCCTGGGGTTGTCGTGACCGAAGTGCAGGACCCAGTACTTGGCGTTGTTAAACGTCATACAGTTGGTCTTGGCGCATTGATCCAACCTGTCCAGATCTCTCTGAAGAGCCTTCCTACCCTCAAGCAGACTGACGCTGCCTCCCAGTTTGGTGTCACCTGCAAACTTAGTGAGGGTGCACTCTATCCCCTCATCTAGATCGTCAATAAAGATGTTGAACAACACCAGCCCTAAGACTGAGCCCTGGGGAATGCCACTAGTGACCGGCCACCAACTAAATTTAACACCATTCACCACAACTCTCTGGGCCCATCCTTCCAGCCAGTTTTCTATCCAGTGAAGAATGTACCAGTCCAAGACATGAGCTGCCAGCTTCTCTAGAAGAATGCTGTGTGATACTGTGTCAAAAGCTTTGCTAAGGTCCAGGTAGATGACATCCACATGGAGTCCAGAGTATTTGCATGGTGTTTTGTATGACCCTTAGCAAATTAGCTCGTTTGTAAAACACAGTGCCTATGTTATTAGAGGGTTATCATCTGACAATACAATTGTCATGGATGTTCAACTGTTTTTGTTTGCTTTCTGTACACCACTACCTGTCCTGATCAGTTCCATGGAGAAGCTGGAAGAAAGATGGTTTGCCTAGCTTTGGTGCTGAGTAAGGGTGCAGCTACAGAGCCAGGGGTGACAGTACCTCTCTGAGTACCACCAGCCCCCAGGGAGCATGTGGAGTGCACAGGAAGGCAGATGCTGCCAAGTGGAGTCTTGCAGCAGTGGTCTTGCTGCCACTCTTGAAGAGGTAGTAGCAGATGAGCCACCAGGCACAGGGAGAGACCCAGGACACTGGAAGCATACTTTCCACAGCCCAGAAGCACTGCAGAGTCGCCTGAGCATCCGCAAAGGTGCAATGGAATGCAGTGGGTTCTATTGCTACAGATATTGTGGTGCTGACAGCAGAGAACATACGGATGCTGTGGCTGGCTGCTTGCAGGGTTAGACAATGAGGTACAGTTTTTTAGTAATGCATAGGAAAGATGCTTTAATTACCACAGGAAATAATTAATTTTTTTCAGGTGCATTCTGCAGTCTGGAATGGATCCAGCCTACATCTGCACCCTTGAGTAGGGGTCCTCTCAGTGCCATGAGGCTGTGCATTGCTTTTGCTAGTGCTTCCCTGGAGGGATGAGTTTTTGCAGTTGCCCATGCCTGCAGCTGTGAATACAAGGCACAATTACCCTTTCTAATAAGGGTAATCAAAGCATTGATTAAAAATTTCCAGTTAGTCAGTTTAAATTTTTCATAAAATGATGAAGACTATTGTCACAAAGGTAGAAAAGAAATAAATTATTGATAGAATTCTTGCCTGTCTTTCAGTCATTCCTGATATTGACTGGCATAATTATTCTACTTGCATACTGGAGTCATGTTTTTTAAATAGACTGTTAATGAAGTTGTCAGTAAGGTTGTGATACCCTCTTCAAGCCACCAGAGGAAAAATGGTTCACTTAGTGATAAGCATTCTAACCAGTATCATTAAGTTTTCAAACCTTTCTCTTATAGGCTTATATCTTCAAAAAATGTTGCTTTTAGCTATGGGTTTGGTTTTCCTTTTTTCGTCACTAGCACCACAACAACTAGGATTAGTCGGGAAGCTACTTCAAATATATTTGGGAAAAAACATTATTTTGAGATAAATTATAAAATGGAGAAAAAATAAGCATAAATGGGAGAAAATGAACTTTTGATTCTGATAAATATTTAAGACTCTGGGGAGTCTAGTCAGTGCCTTGGGATGAATAACAGGTCACCATGTCTACCTCTTGATTCCATATTAGTAGCCAAAATGCAACTGAATATTGTGAATGTATCATTTAGGAAGCTTAAAGGAGGAAAGATTTTCATGAAAGCCTTCATGTATTTAATATTTTGTCATTGTTTAAATTTACCTCAATGGGCTTGAAAATCTACTGCAATTTGATTTTCTATGTTACTGCATGCATACCAAAAATATTTTCAACCAATGCTTATTATGAATCACATCTCTCTTATTCCTTAGAAATGACGAACCGCAGCAATCATGGTGGGTGCAGGACATGCTTAGCGAGCCATGCTCTGGAGGCCTTGGGCAGGCTTGGAGTCCTGTGGGAGGAGACAGTGGGAAATGGACAGCAGGAGGTGACAGCTTGCCCCAGCAAAGCAGGTATCCACACACGGTCCCTGTGCCCAGCTCTGCTGCCCCTGCCAGGCAAACAGGAGGCCAGGGGAGACCCCTTGCACCAGCCGCCTTTGCACAGAAGGGGCTGGAACACATGGCTGCTGGCAGCACCGGGCTGGGAGGTGCTGCAGGGCACAATCTCCAGTGGCAGCTGCAGCACACTGCACAGCAGGGGCCTGGGCTCAGCTCCATGGAGTTGTTGGAGAGTGTGGCCTTCAGGCCTCGGGCTTTGGGGTAGCTCAGGACCTCACTGATGAGTGGGGCGGGGAGGTGATGTTAAGCTCAACATCTCACTTGTGGGCAAAGAGAAAACATGCTTTATATTTAAGTCCAAGAATTATTATATGTGTAAATGGAATTGTAACAGTTTAATCTGAGAATTAGTAATCCAGATCTAATTACTTCAGAAAGAGACAGAATATGTATATGCAGAAAATGTGTTAGTGAGAAGAACAATAACAATAATACCATTAAAACCATTATAGTCGTGCTTCCTTGTTTCTGCTTTTCTTGGTGTTATGCTCACCCCTTCACTACTCCTTCGGGACCTCAGGCTGGTAGTGTCACTCTTATGTGGGAGGTGGGGTGAAGGTATGTTACAGCAAGTCATAGAATCATAGAATCTTTAAAGCTGGAAAAGGCCTCTAGGATCAATAAGTCCAGCTGTCAGCCCAACACCACCATATCTACTAGATCATGTCCTGAAGTGCCAAGTCTACACTTTTTGAACACCTCCTGGGACGGTGATTCTACCACCTTTCTGGGCAGCCTGCTCCAATGCCTGACTAGATTCACAGATTGGTAGGGGTTGGAAGGGACCTCTAGAGATCATCTAAGACCAAGCCCCATGCTAAAGTAGGATCACCTAGAGCAGGTGTCACACGATCATGTTCAGGCAGCTTTTGAATGTCTCCAGAGAAGGAGACTCCACAACTTCTCTGGGCAGCCTGTGCCAGTGCTCTGTCACCCTCAG
This sequence comes from Psophia crepitans, assembly GCA_013399095.1. NCBI lineage: Eukaryota > Metazoa > Chordata > Aves > Gruiformes > Psophiidae > Psophia > Psophia crepitans. Next base: position 11,379 of record VWZZ01005076.1, on the reverse strand, counting down.
TGTAAAGAAGATTTTTCTCATAGATGGAACTCCCTGTTTTCAATGTTGTACCCATTGCCCCTTGTCCTGTCACTGGGCGTCATTGAGAAGAGTCTGGCCCCTTCCTCTGGGCACCCAACCTTTAGATATTGATCAGTATTGATCAGATCCCCTCTCAGGCTTCTCTTCCTCAGGCTGAACAGCCCCAGCTCTCTCAGCCTTTCCTCAGACGACAGACGCTCCAGCCCCTTCATCATCTTGGTAGCCCTCCGCTGGGCTCTCTCCAGTAGTTTCCTGTCTTTCTTCAACTAGGGAGCCCAGAAATGGACATGATATTCCATATGTGGCCTTACTAGGGCAGGGTAGAGGGGGAGAAGAACCTCCCTCAACCTGCTGGCCACGCTCTTCTTGATGCACTCCAGGATACCATTGGCTTTCTTGGCCACAAGGGCACACTGCTGGCTCATGGAGAGGTTGGTGTCCACCAGGACTCCCAGGTTCTTCTTGTCAGCACTACTTCCCAGCAGGTGAACCCCTAGCCTGTACTGGTGCCTGGGGTTCTTCTTTCCTAGGCGCAGGACCCTACACTTGCCCTTACTGAATTTCATATTCTTCCTTTTTGACCAATTCTCTAGCCTGTCCAGATTTCACTGAATGGCAACGCAGTCTTCCAGTGTGTTGGCCATTCCTGCCAGCTTGGTATGATCAGCAGATTTGCTGAGGGAACACTCTGTAGCCTCATCCAGGTCATTGATGAATAAGTTGAATAAGGCCAGACCAAGCACTGACCTTTGAGGCACATCACTAGCTACAGGCCTCCAACTAGACTCCACACCGCTTATCACACCCCTCTGGGCTCTGCCATTCAGCCAGTTCTCCACCCACCTCACTGCCTGTTCATCCAGCCCACACTTCTAAGCTTGCTAATGAGGATGTTAGGAAAGACAGTGTCAAAAGCCTTGCTGAAGTCAAGGTGTACAACATCCACTGCTCTTCCTTCATCCACACAGCTGATTATGCCATCATAGGAGGCTATCAGATTGGTCAGGCATGATTTCCCTGGTGAATCCATGTTGACCACTCCCAATAACCTTCTTCTCCTTTATGTGTTTATTAATGACTCCCAGAATGAGCTGTTTCATCACCTTTCCATGGATGGAGGTGAGGCTGACTGGCCTGCAGTTT
>VWZZ01005075.1:437-45898 GCA_013399095.1 Psophia crepitans | reverse complement strand
CAATGTGAGTCCTTCACACGGGTTAAAGTCCTTCACGAACTGCTCCAGCCTGAGTCTCTCCCACAGGGTTCAGACTTTCAGGAGCAGACTGCTCCAGTGTGGGTCCCCAAGGGGTCACAAGTCCTGCCAGCAAACCTGTTCCAGCGTGGGCTCCTCTGTCCATGGATCCACAGGTCCTGCCAGGATCTTGCTCCAGCATGGGCTTCCCACGGGGTCACCGCCTCCTTCAGGTGTCTCCACGTGCTCTGGTGTGGGGTTCTCCATGGGCTGCAGGTGGAATCCCTACACCCCATCACCTCTCCTCCATGGGCTGCAGGGGGACAGTCTGCTTCACCATGGTCTTCACCATGGTCTTCACTATGGGCCTCAGGGGAATCTCTGCTCTGGCACCTGGAGCCTTTCTTCCCTCTCCTTCACTGGCCTTGGTGCCTGCAAGGTTTCTTGCATCTTCTCACTTCTCTCTCTGGCTGAAAAAGCTCCTGCGTTTGTTTCCTTTTTCTCGTTCTTAACCCTGTTACCCCAGAGGTGCTACCACTGTCACTGGTGGGCTGGGCCTTGGCTAGCAGCGGGTCCGTCTTGGAGCCAGCTGGCATTGGCTCTGTTGGACACAGGGGAAGCTTCCAGCAGCTTCTTGCAGAAGCCGCCACCCCTGTGGCCTCGCTGCTACCAAAACCTTGTCATGCAAACCCACAACAGGTAGCAGATTGGGTAAGTGGGTAAAATCCTGATTGATCAGATGCCTTTTGGATTTCCTGAATTTGCAATTACATATTTCTAAAATTCCTGGAGCTAAAGAGGAAATAAGAATTTGGGTAATTGCTCAGAAATAGCAAATGACCCCTTCTGGAATGTAGTGTTGAGTGAATACTAAACTTGCACGTTTGTGAATTGTTCATAAATCAAAATTTCTGATAGGGTAAAATGAGTTTATTGTAGATTCTATTTTGAGATTATTAGTACTGATCCAGTGTCTGGATTTCTTTTTACTGAACACACATACTTGAGATGTCTGTATTCAATCCATCAGGCACTAGACATTCTATGCTTATACATAAGTTCCCTGCTTTCTGTTGTTTTAAAGATGACTTTATATTCATTTAATATACTTGAAATCTTACACCTGACTTAAGTCAGGAATAGACCCTAACAACCTGTTCAAAAGAATAAAAACAAAAAGGAAAGAACAGTATCCTACTTAATATATCTCTCTTTCAGTGCTCAAATTCTTCTCCCAATGACTTAATGAATCTGCCTAGCTCTTTTAACCCTACTTTGCATCACTGACCTGGCCTGGCTAACCTGCAGGATCGTGCGAAAGAGATACGTGGACAACAGCTGATTTATTACCAGCACAGGTGAAAAATGAAGTAAATATTTAAAATATAAATGTTGGAAAAACAAAATGAGATTTTCCCTCAACTTCTGTTTTCTTGTAATGAAGTGTCATTTTTACAACTTAATGGTAATGCCTTATTCTAACGTGTTCCTTGTTCTCAGTTACAAAAGCCTGTTTCTTTTGTAATGTGTATCTGTAATTTGACCAATTAGCTCCTGGTAGTATGAAATAAAAATTTATGACTTTCTTGCTATATCCCTGTCAAACTTGGTCTGCTCTTCTAGAAATCTTATACTCCTGACCTTTTAAAGAAGCTTTTACTCTACTACTATTGCACTGAGCACATTATTACTTCTTCATAGAACCACAGAATGGTTTGGGTTGGAAGGGACCTCAAAGATCATCTAGTTCCAACCCCCCGCCATGGGCAGGGACACCCTACACTAGACCAGGCTGCTCAAAGCCCCATCCAACCTGACCTTGATCACTGCCAGGGATGGGGCATCCACAGCTTCTCTGGGAACCCTGTTCCAGTGCCTCACCTCTTGTATATCATTGTCTTAATGGGAGGAATAAAGAGATGCTAGAAGCTGAAACTGATAACAATCCTGCTAACCTCACTAAAGAGAATGGTAACAAAAATCTTGTGGTTTTGCCTCTGTTGGTTCTGGGTTTTTTTTACATAGCGTATCTGTGTCTCTTCATGATCAGTTCTATTTTAATTTTTTTTGAGGGTGAAATGTCATGCCATTTCTTGCTGATTTGAGCAACATTTCTCAATGTAATTGCAATCACGATTTTCTTCAATCACAATTATGTATTTTATTGAAACAGACCTCAAAAACTTTGGGAATGATTTTTGGATAATAGTAGTGAAATTACACAAATGGCTGAGATAATCACAAGATCTCATTCAAACATCCTTGCTCAAAAATAGCCAGTCCCCTTCTTAGCCAGAGAGTACACAGTGACTGCTTCTATAGCATCTTTACGATACCGTGCTCAGGACTGAGCCTTTTCCATGAGTTAATCATTCAGACTTGCTGGTATTCATGTTGGCTGTAGCAAATGAACTCTGGAATAACCTGTCCTCTCAGTGGTATCCAGGTTTTCTTGCAAAGGCAAGTTCTACCTTGGAGCATGGATGCAATCTTGCATATATGTGGAGCACACAATCAGGGACCGAGTACTAGAATAAATCACAGCAACCTGATGCATCTAGTGAGCTGTTTGAGAATTTTGTTCTTGTTATTGAACAACCTGCTCGTCTTCCCAAAACGACTGTTGCAGAATAATGATTTGAGGATGCATAAAAGAAGGAAAGGAACAGTTTATCTGAGTGTAATCTGGTTTTACTGACCTGGAATTTGTGGCAGTATTTCCACTGGCTTCAGTGCATCTCGGCTTCTACTTGGTGTATTTACTAGAGCTCTAAAATGTGCTATGAGGTTTCAACAACTCTCACATTGTGGTGGGGATCAGCTGAAGGTTTATAATTATGCAAACTGAGTGAAACCAAACCATGCCACTTGGGAAGAATATGATTTGTACAGGCAAACCAGGCTAATTTAAGCTCTTTTAATTCACAGCATTATCAGCAATGCCACATAGCAAACAGGATCTAATACAGGCAGCCTCTCGCTTCATGTAGGCAATTAGGGCATGTAAAAACACATGCAAGTTATGAACACATTCTGCTTGTCACATTGGACTATCCTGAGTCAGGTGGTGTTTTGGAGGCAGGAGCATTTTAAAGAAAAATATTCAGACATGACCAGTACAGTAAATAAATGAGCCATTAATACAGTTGCAAGGCTCTGAATGTTGTAAGTATCTGTGCCTAACGAAATCATTTCCTCTAGAAACTGGAGTCACTAGAGGGTAATCAAATCACTCTTGCAGGTGGTAAGTCTGTGGAAGTATCACCTCAGCTGAGGTCCAGGGAATAATACACCATAGTCACTTCTGGTTAACAAGCCGGGAGAAGCAGAGAGGAGGCTTCAACGTGTACTGAGAGATAGCCCTGATCGGGAGACACTGACACACTTATTTTGGGAAAAAGATAAGAAAAGCTGGTGGACTGGAACTATTGAGCATCCATATAGCTGAAAACTGTAGCCTATAATTTATTTGTTGACCTCTGATTTTTCTTCATAGATTTTAACTCTAATATTTTTTTTTACTTCAGGAAAGTTGGCTCGTTAGGTGTCTACTGTGGCATTGTCCCTGAGGAAAAGAAAAGCTGTTGTAGTCAGTGAACTTAAACTCAGATATACCATCAAGTATACTTACTGAGATTTTTCCCATAGATTGATGCTCATTTCTCAAACAAGATGGTTTGTTGCAGCAAAAAAGGTGGAAGGAAGGAAATTTAAACCATTTTCTACTAGAAAAGTTTTATCAGAAAATTTCCAGCTGATTCTATAAACCCCAGGTATACTGATCTGGGTGAGACAATCCATGTATGACTCAATACGTTGTTCCAAGAACTTGTCAGTCCCCTGCTGGACACAGCCAAGTGAGTGATCAACAAAGTAATTAGAAAGGGAATGAACTTTAAATAATAAAACAAAAAAGGCCCAGGTGAGTTCAACAGAGCTGTACCCTTCATTGGTGTAGACTTTCACACCACAGCACACAGAGACTTGCTAGGATGAGCAGTTGAAGAGTAAAGCCTTAGTGAAGAACAAAACTTCAGTGACAGCATCTATCAAACTGTTTGAACTGAGAATAGCAATGTCTGAAACTATTAAAAAATAGATGTATGCCAGGACACTCGGGCAGAAGCAGGGCTATGACAAGACCGCCAACCCTCACTGTGAGCACGAGAGCGTGGTTGCAAGAAGAACGCCTCTGACAGCACGCCAAGTGGCACCTGTAGCATCCTACCTCGGGGAATACAGCTGCATGTCACTCTGTCTTTCCTTCTAGTAACCACGCTGCGCACACAGACTTGTTAGCCTGTTGCTGTCTCCAGTTCAAGGTTTAACAGAAAGTACATCCTTACTGTGTGTATGGGCTGGGCCAGGAGGAGAACCTTGGCCCCAAACTCAGTGGCTGAGGTAGGTGCCCATGGCTCAGAGCTGGCATCTTCATCTGCTGGCATTGCTGGCAGCCACAGCACACAGCTTGTGGTTCGCATCTTGCTGGGCTCCATGGAGCACCACTGAGATATGCTCGTTATTCCTCTGGGGGTGCATTCCATTGATGGCAAGGCTCTACCACAGCCACCAGCATGGTACTTTCACATCATGATGCTGAACCTTCGTGTTCTGTACTGCTGGATGTCATTTTTATGCTACATGGGTATACGAGAGGGTAAGGTGTGTGGGGTCTGGATGAAGGGCTTTGACAGGCCCTACCTGGCCCCTCCATGTCCTTCCCCCACACTGCCCATGGCCCAGGACCCCATTTCAGCACCAAGAGCCATCAGCCCCTGCCTGAATCAACGCCACAGCAGAGCTGGTCTCCAGCTCCCCAGAGCCCTGCCCTGCCCAGCCATGGGCCCCATTGAGATGGGCCCACCCACAGGCCCATGTCCCGGCCTGACCTCTGTCCCTATCCCCAGGAAGGTGCCTGATGCCTGAAGCTGGGGCTGCCCTCGTGCCTTCTGGCTGCACTTCTCTGCTTTGTCCAGATGCACCACTTAAGTGTTAGATGTACCTGCTCCTATAAACGTTCCTGCTTCTATAAACCTTCCTTTCCTCATGTCCTTAGTGCAATCTATCTGCAACAATTTTACTGCTAACTTAGTCTCGCATAACGGCTTTGTCCTGTTCCAGGTCAGTTCAAACACTCCACTTTTGGCCACCACTTGTAACAACATCCTCTGATCTTGTTCTTTAGGAGGATTGGACCACAACAGCTGAATCCAAAATCTTGAATTAAGGACCTGACTTAATTAGCTGATAGATAAATAATATAGTTATAAACCTCCATTAGTCTAGACACAGAAATGAAAAACAGGACAGACAATATTTAGTATAAGAGGAATAAAAGGTATCTATATATATTGCTAGAAGTCAGAGTGAAGTCTGTGTTCCCACCCTCACACCCATACCCACAATTACGTTCATAAAATGAGGCCATGAAGCAAAACAAAGACAGCTGGCCAATCCGGCTCAGTCCTTGAATTGGAACTTGAGCGCTCTGGAGAAAGGTACTGGAGCTCAAGAACTGATGATAGAGTTTAACGTTCAGAAGTGCAGTAATGCAACATCCCACCAAGTACGAGAATCATCTCAGTTATCAAGATGTTCAAGAAATGTACTCTGATCACCCTGCCTTTAGCTAATAAACATATCTATTTATGTGCTTAATAAGCACATTGTGCACAAGAATAGTAGCGTACTAATGTTGGAAGAAATAATGGATACTGACATTTACCAAGCAGGCAAATTATTGCTATTTTTCACCTTTAATATACATATTCTTTATTTAATTCACACAGAATCACAGGAAAATAGCAATTGGAAGGTACCTCTCTGTGTCCTATAGTTCAACCTCCTACTTAAAGATGGGTTAAATCAAAATTAAAAGTCTGTAAGGTTGGAGATTTCACAATTTCTTTAGTGAACTTATATTAGTGCTTAACCTTCTTATTGTAAAATTTCTTTTAAAAAGTCCTGCAAGAGGACTTCAATAGTTTCAGAAAGTAATGAAGAAGAAAAGTGGAAAAAAAAAAAACCAGGAAAAAATAAAGTATTAATTAAAATAAATATTTCAATTATGTTTTCTCACTGTTCATTTTTGAATGATAAAAAAACCAAGACAAACCAAAGAATAATAAACAAAACACCCACAATAAATGTTCTGAATCAGTCCAGCAGGAAATTTGACTGAAAAAATATTTTTTTTATTTTCTCCTATATGAAAAAAAAATTGTATTTGAACTAACCAATATTAAAAATCAATTATTCATGTAATCATCTAGACTATTTTGATACTGCTTATATTACCCACAAAAAAATTGTGTTGCCTTATGTGCCCAGGACTGTATTCTGGGTTGATTAATCCTATGAATAATGTCTAAGTATTTTATGAGTGGTTTTTTGTGAGTTCTTCAACTTTGTATTTCAGACTTAGTGAACTACTTAGAGATCAACAGAAGCACGATCATTTTGTCATATTCATTTTGCAATTGTAAGAAACAGTAAATCAAAGAATTGGAACAATATTAAGTGTTGAGAAAACAGCAGACAATGTTCAGCAAGGAAGGACTGCACGTATGTTAAAAGACTACTAGAATTCAAAATGATCTTGACAAATTGGAAAAATAGTCTTGAAACACTATGATATTTTACAAGGTAAAATGGAAGACTCACTTAGACAATATACTTCAGAAATACAGAATGGAAAACAACTGACAAGCTGGCAGTTTTAGAAAGGAAATATTTAGAGATTATAATGACCAATATAATGAGTGTAAACCCGGTGGTACCATGCTCTAGAGCTGCAGGCAAACAGCTGGTAGCAGATGAAGAGAACCATAGCCTACATGACATATAAAATAATCTTTCCTCCTCTTCAGACATACAAAATAATCTTTCCTCCTCTTCAAAACTATTTCCTCAGTTGAAGTGTTGTGCAAGTGTGGCACTCTGCTCTTCATGAAAGATATGGGGGAGTTGCTGATTGGAAGAAAGAGAAGTCTGAGGCAAGACACGAAAACACTCTTCAGGTCTGTGAAAGGCTGCTGAAGAGAGGAAGTGAGTGAGCTGTTCTCCCCTCTGGAGTTAGAACAGGCTTAAACTGCAGTATAGTTTAGGTTAGGCTTAGCAAAAAATTATTGCCTAAAATCTTGTCTTCCTAGAAAGTGATGTTATTATGGCAAGTTCTACCAGATGGCTTATTAGACCCTGTTATATCTTTTCATCATTATAGAAGACATTTCAGTATTTTAATTTCTGAAATAAAATCTGGTTTTTTCCAGAGTCTGTTAATTTGGGTTGATATACCATTTCACTCCTAAGGAGGCTGTGAGTAACCTGGTTACTCTGTTTTTATTAGTAATATGCTATATGAGACTCTATGAGTAAACATATACTGTCTGCTCTACACAAAGCAATACAATTTTTCAAACTTCAGAATAGAAAGGATGAAAATATTCCTTTAACTCACACAATTTGAAAATGTATTAATTTTCAGCTTCAGGATTCAGATTTATCATTCTTCCATTCTTTTCTGAACCAGAAGTATATTGTAATATATTTGTATTTGGTTACATAGATGCATGTGTGTGGATTTAAGTTTCAGAAAAGTGCCTAATCCACACGTAACTACTGAAAACCATAACTCTAATGCTCGCTACAAGAAGGACAAGCTTAAACTTGTGTGTCTAAGAGTGATATTGACACATCTACCTGTTGTACACATATTTTGGAAGATCTAGCAAATATTGATGCAGTGAAAAATTAGATGTAAATGGCAGTGGGAACTGCAAGAAAGAATCAGCTACCTTCTAGAAATTTCTGAAGGTATGTGATAAGAACCTTGCAGTCTATCCTTGAAGGCTGCCTCTCTCTGTTCACTGGAGCTGTTGCGTGCCATATCTAATCAAGTGAGTCAGTGGCATGAAGTTAATGGAATGCACCACTTGGATGTTATTACTAAGATCATTTAGCTTCTTTGTTGGGGCATGAGTCATCATAGTCACATATTGTGTCATCTTACAAATTTCTCATTGCTTATTCTTCAAGCCCATCAGTTAAATTAGTGATATGATTGTGACTTTTTTTTTTTTTTTAGATGGCCATACTACACTATGAGGACTCCAAAACAAAACAAAATAAAACAAAACAAAGCAAAGCAAAGCAAAAAAAAAAAAAGAAGAAAACACAATGTAAACTCACTATATAAATTAACAAAAATATTTCTGAAATGCATCTGCCTCCTAAAACAAAAGCATAATCTTTACTGCCAATATGACATCAGCAGTGTTGGAAACACATGCTTCCAAACAACAGAAAAGGGAAAAAGAAAAGTATGCACTCTATCCCTACCCGATCTCACAGGAAGACTAAAAATCAGCACTCTGTCACTGAAAGTATGCAGGGTTGCTAAGAAGTCTGCCAAAAAACTTCTCAGTCAATAGTGTAAGAACACTTCCCTCTCACGGTGACATTTACAGCAAATCCGTGAATTCAGAGGAAAACAGTTACATGAAAAAAATTTTCCACGGCATCCCAAAGAACACCTAGTCCATGGAAGGCTAGAAGTAGAGTTGTAGTTGACAGACACCTTAACTGCTAAGTGATCCATTTAAAATCATCTCACTCAAGGGAAAGCATTCATAAATTGTTCCAATAACAAAACCTGCCATGTGGCCCACATTAATAGGCATCTCAGACTAATTGGATGAAACCCACCCAGCACATGCAAAACTGACTTATTCTCCACAGAAAATTTCTTGTTGTGAAAAAAATTGCTGTTACACCAGAACCTTACATATACTGGATAAATCCAGAACAAGCTGCAATAGTTGTCATGGAAAGAATAAAATAGAGTAGATTAGGTAAATAAAATAGGATACGTATCTTATACTCCCTATATAAAAGCAATAGGTACAGCTCTTCCTCCCTCTTCTCAAGTGTAATGTGTTAGGGGAGATGCCGTGAGTGTGAAATATGATCAGTTAAAAGAAACGAAAGTAACCAAAGCCTGATACACATAAACTTCTTTTCCTTAAGAAAAAAGTTACTTATTTAGAGAATAAAGTGAAAATGACAATACCAAAAATGCTATCAAATGTACAAAGTGAACGATTTGAAAAAAAAAAAAAGACAAGAGTCTGGGTTTTCCATAATCTTTTTTCCAGTTATAATTTCACAGGTTTTTTTGTTAGGTTTTTTGGGGTTTTTTGGTAACAGCAGGAGATAATGTCACCAGTTTGCCAGGAAGAACCCGCTGCACAAACAAGGTTGTCATCCCATTCCTTTTCCAGGCTTGTTTCCATCAAGTGGAAACTGGTTGCTACCTGGATAGCGCTCTGCGGTCCATCAGCTAAAGCTCTTCCTACTTCCCTGGATTTTAGGTGGGATTATATGCTCTCCAATGCCCTCTGTGAAAGTATGGGACTTGACTTCACTAATAAATGATATCTGTGGGACTCCTACACTGGTTAAATGGGGTTTTTTACTAGAATTTTGTATTGCAGCTCAAGAAGAAAATCATTCTAGTTCTGGCTGGGCTGTGGGATTAGCATTTAACGTCAGTGGTTTAAGCTCACTTGTGAACAGTAAATCATTGCTCTTAGTACAGGAATAGACTTATTTTAATAGGATCATAACAATCTCCAGTTTAATAATTACTCATTCACTTCAAATGCAATGGTTATATGTGATTTGTTTTAGGTAAAAAAAAAATCTTTAAGGAAATGCAATAATGTAAAATCAATCTCAAGTTTAATTTCCCTCTGAGCTACATCAGTGCAGTCAGCTGAAATTATTTCATCAGGGAGCTACTTTCAATAAAAAGCATCAATAAAGGATGTTTATAGACAATTTGTATAACCATAAAATATTGTGAAGAATGCAAATATGAATATATGCAGCAGTTTTGGTGAATCTTATACCAACCTGGAGATTACACAATAACTTCTGGGACAAAAATGTTAGCTGGTAAATTATAAAACATCAAGATTTTGGCTAAGCTATTCCATAAACGTATTCACACCCTTCTTCTTGTCTTTAAGTGCTGAGTGAGGAGCATGACATGACACAGAGATGCTGCATGTTTGGTATAGGTAATCGTAACCAGTTCTAAGGGTAAAAGAGAGGCACCAGCCAGCATTGCCCTGGCTGCCTCCTGGGCACCCAGCCCAGTGACTGGGTCCTTTGGGACTGCAAGCCCCCAGTGGTCCACACTGCCTCCTGCTTTCACAGCTACAGCACAAGCCCCTGTCTGGAAGACATACAAATACCCACTTTACCTCTAAGGAATCCACAGATGAAATCCGACCCTGATGAAACTAAAGAGATATTTTGCTTTTAACATCACCGAGCTCATCATATTTTTTTCACTGTATTTAAGCCCGTACTAAAGCACCAGCCCTTACTGAGGTTTTTGGACCACCATTACTGTGAAATACTTTCTTCATAGAGGTCTGAGCACAATATCAACTATATAGCATGCTGTTTCTGTACCTTTTTATACAACCATAATGATGTTGTATGGAATTTTCTGCTGCTATCTGTCATTTGGGTCAAAATATCTTTATTATTTTACTTTCACTGCTACAGGGCTCAGCAGTGTCTATTTTCTTTATGGTACTAACCACAGCACCCTTAGTGATTAGCAAAGAAACAAAGAATATTTGTAACAGAAATTTTCTTTGCACTTTAAAGTTCTTTTTATCCCTTACCTCATCTGTTCTCCATGTTATGTGGCATTCAGTCAACTTTACCAACTTACTGTTGTGAGCAAGCGCTAAGTTTTACATTTGTCAAATGATAGGACTTGGGGAAAAAAAGCACAGCTGGAGCAGATATAATGAAACAGCCTTTTTCTGTAGCAAAGTGATCTTGATGCTGATGAGAAAAAAAAAACAGCCACACAACAATGTGGTGTATATTTATACCACTTTAATGAGGCTCTATTCAAAAATCCAGCTGTGAAAATGTGATTAATCTGTATACATAGTCTTCCTGTACTGGAAAGTAAGTTCTCCATAGTAAAGACTGATTTCCACACTTTACAGATTGTATCTTGTCATTTAATCACTTCCTGTAGACCTTTCACAAGCACATAAGCGTACTTTGGAGTTTGAATATGCTCATGGAAAGCATAGCAGCCACTGATAAACAGCACTTCATCGGTAGAAGGCTGAGCATCCATATAATTCTAGTTCCTGATGTTCTTTATGTGTGGTTATAAATTTCTTTTTTATTCCTTTTCATTTTTCTATTCTTTTTTTTTTTTAATAAACAGAAAACTTTTAAAGCTAATACTGAATTACTTCTGTAGGTGGTGCCAGAGATGTTTTGATGATTTTGCGTGCTTAGATTTAACAGTGGCTTTATGTACATGCAAAGTTTGGCTTGATGTCATACATTATGGTTACGAATCTTTCCTTGGATTCTCTGTGGTTTTTTTACCAGAAGATAAAAACAACTGTTATGCAATCTGGAAAGCAGTGGATTGTCAGTCATGTCCTCTGCTCTGTGATTGTTATAGGGTATTTAGAGAAAGAACCTTCTAAATCTTTAAGCAACAGCATGGAATTTTTAAATAAGCCTCTAACATTCTAGGCCATCAAATTTTTGAGTTTGTGTCAAAGTTAAATAGAGACTTCATTATGAATATACTAATTTCACTTGTTCCATAGGTTATTTTTTGTTTCCTTTTTTTAGAGGAAAAATACGGTTTTCATTGAATTCACATAGTATGAGACTGAAGGATCCAGGGACAATGCCTTGAGAACAAGAACGGATACAGCTAGTAGATTCTATTATTATTTATTTTTTGCTTGGTGCTCCAGACATTTAGCTAGAAGATGGACAAAGAACAAGCTAGAGCCATCACATTACTGACAGGCAGCAGGAGCCAGAGGAAGCTGAATGGAGATGGGAGAAGGGAGCCACAGGATTCTGCAAAGGGAGGGAAACCAGGGTCGTGTGTATTAAAAATGTCACTTCTAATGGAGCTGTCCCATCTCGTAAGAGGAATCTACACTGAAGTTCAGTGCCTGAGCTCCATACACAACAATCTTTAAACATTACATGCTTAAGCATAGAGGACTGCGCTGGTGTGGCCTCACCTTGAGTACCGTGTGCAGTTTTGAGCACCACAGTACAAAAAGAACACAAAACTATTTAGGAGAAGTTTCTTCTCAGAAATAGTGGTTGGGCATTAGAATGGGTTGCCCAGGGAGGTGCTGGAGTCACTGTCCCTAGGTATGTTTAAAGAAAGGTTGGATGTGGTACTTAGGGACATGGTTTAGTGCGTAATAGGTGGTAGGGGGATGGTTGGACCAGATGATCCTTGAGATCTCTTCCAACCTTAATGAGTCTATGATTCTGTGATTCTATTGGAGAGGGTCCAAAGGAGGGCAACAAAGATGGTGAAGGATCTAGAAAGGAAAATGTATGAGAAGAGGCTGAAGTGCCTTGGTTTGTTCAGCCTGGAGAAGAGGAAACTGAGGGGAACCCTCATCACAGCCTACAGCATCCTCATGAGGGGGAGTGAAGGGGCAGGCACTGGTCTCCCCCCTCTGGTGGGGTGCCAAGGAACAGCATGGAGCTGCAACAGGGCAGGGTTAGACTGGAGACAAGGAAAAAGTTCTTCACAGAGAAGGTGATCAGGCACTGGAACAGGCTCCCCAGGGAAGTTGTCATGGCACCCAGCTTGAACCCAGAGTTCAAGCAGTGTCTGGACAATGCTCTCAATCATCTGCTCTGATTGGGCTGGTCCTGTGTGGAGCCAGGAGTTGGAATCAATTATCCATATGGGTCCCTTCCAGCTCGGGATGTTCTATGACTCTATGACTCAGGTATGCTTTTCACAATACGGTGACATTATTTTCTAAACAGTTGCACAGCTTCCAGACAAGGTGTGGATTGTACCTCCTTTTTCACTCAGATCCCTGTGGAATAAATGATTGCTTCATGACTGAGGTCTTCTGTGGAAGGAGAGATGTTGATATTCCCTCATTGACTTATATATCTGACTTCCATTTCAAGCAATTTTGTTATTGTCCTGTTTTCAGCTGAGAGAGAGTTAATCTTCTTTGTAGTAGCTGGTATGGGGCTGTGTTTTGGATTTGTGCTGGAAGCAGCGCTGATAGTGCAGAGATGTTTTTGCTGTTGCTGAGCGATGCTCACACAGAGCCAAGGCCTTTGCTGCTTCTCGCACCGCCCCGCCGGCGGGATGGCTGGGGGTGTGCGGGGAGTTGGGAGGGGACAGACAGGACAGCTGACCCCCACTGACCAAAGGGATATTCCATACCATATGACGTCATGTTCGGTTTATAAGGGGCTGGGGGAAGAAGAAGGGGGGGCAGCAGCATTTAGAGAGATGGTGTTTGTCTTCCCAAGTACCCATTACACGTGACGGAGCCCTGCTGTCCTGGAGATGGCTGAACCCCTGCCTGTCGTGGGGAGTGGGGAATGAATTCCTTGTTTTGCTTTGCTTGTGCACGCGGCTTTTGCTTCACTTATTAAACTCTTGTATCTGAACCCACGAGTTTTCTCACTTTCGCTCTTCCAATTCTCTCCCCCTTTTCTGATGAGAAGGACTGAGCACGTGTTTATGAGGTGTTCAGCCGCCTGCTGGAGTAAAATCCCAACAGTTTTTTGTGGGATCTATGCCCAAGTTTCCCATTAATATAAAGGAATTATAGTAATTTATCACTTCACAGAGTCATTGTGAGCCTCATATATATTAAATATTAAGACATGAGAAAAATAACCTTATTAAAGGAAGCTCATATAAGTCACCTAGATCAACAAGAACCAAGGTAGAAAATGTATAAATAGAACAGGGAAAGTGAAGTATGCGAAGACTGAGATAGAAGAAAAGAAGACAGGAGTCCTTTTCATCAAAGGAGGGGAAAAAACGAGGAGTGGGGAATAATTCACTAGATGAGTCATAGACTCATAGGATCTTTGAGGTTTGAAAAGACTTCTAAGGTCATCAAGTCCAACCGTCAATGCAACACCACCATGGCTACTGAACCATGTCCCGAAGTGCCACATCTACACACTTTTTTAACACCTCTAGGGGCGGTGACTCCACCACCTCTCTGGGGAGCCTGTTGCAATGCCTGACCATGAAGCTAGCATGTATACTTCACTTTCTGTCCATGAGAAAGCAGGCTTGTAATTTCATTTTTCTGGTTTTCCTTTTGAGGTAGGGAAAGTGAAAGGTTTAGATTATGGTTTCCTCTGCAAATTTCAATTGAAATATCCTCATTCCCCAAGAATTTGTTAACAGTGACAAAACTAGATATCAAGAAGCTTTTTCATCAGGGAGTGCCTTCTCTCTCTGCATACAGGAGTGAAGATTGACGTAGTGTTTACTATGGATGCTTGTTGTATATTTATTTCAATATTTCATCATTCAACTGGATATCTATTTGACTGGGGTTTCTTTAAGGACAGTCAAGGAACATATCAGCCTCTGCAATTTTATACACTTATTGCCTATAATAGGGTGATAAGACAGCAATAAATAATGAATAGCCACAGCAATGCTAAGTATAGACTAGCAAACTGCATGTCTCACAATGGAGCTTTGCCACCCAGAGCATGTAAGTACACTAAAAGTTTGTTCTAAGACACATCAGTGGAAGAAGATGTAAATGAAATGAAAGAATTAGGGTTGGAAGGTAGAAGTCAGAGGGTTGTGGTCAATGGGACAGAATCTAGTTGGAGGCCTGTGACTAGTGCAGTCCCTCAGGGGTCGGTACTGGGACCAGTGCTGTTCAATGTTTTCATCAACGACCTTGATGAGGGAACAGAGTGTACCCTCAGCAAGTTTGCTGATGACACTAAACTGGGAGGAGTGGCTGACATGGCAGAAGGTTGTGCTGCCATTCAGCGAGACCTAGATAGGCTGGAGAGCTGAGCGGGGAGGAACCTAATGAGATTCAACAAGGGCAAGTGTAGGGTAGAATCCCATGTGCCAGTACAGGTTGGGGACTGACCTGCTGGAGAGCAGTGTAGGGGAAAGGGACCTGGGGGTCCTGGTGGATGGAGGGATGACCATGAGCCAGCAATGTGCCCTGGTGGCCAGGAAGGCCAATGGCATCCTGGGGTGCATTAGAAGGGCTGTGGTCAGTAGGTCGAGGGAGGTCCTCCTCCCCCTCTATTCTGCATTGGTGAGGCCGCATCTGGAGTATTGCGTCCAGTTCTGGGCCCCTCAGTTCAAGAAGGATAGGGAACTGCTAGAGAGAGTCCAGCACAGAGCCACTAAGATGATCAAGGGAGTGGAACATCTCCCTTATGAGGAAAGGCTGAGGGAGCTGGGTCTCTTTAGCTTGGAGAAGAGGAGGCTGAGGGGTGACCTCATCAATGTTTATAAATATGTTAAGGGTGAGTGTCGGGCAGATGGAGCCAGGCTCTTCTCAGTCTCTTTAGGCGATAGGACAAGGGGCAACAGGTGCAAGCTGGAGCATAGGAGGTTCCGGGTTAATATAAGGAAAAACTTTTTCACTGTGAGGGTGACAGAGCACTGGAACAGGCTGCCCAGAGAGGTTGTGGAGTCTCCTTCTCTGGAGACATTCAAAACCCAACTGGACACGTTCCTGTGTGATGTGCTCTAAGTGGTCCTGCCTTGGCAGGACAGTTGGACTAGAAGAACTTTCAAAGTCCCTTCCAACCTCTGTATTCTGTGATTCTGTGTAATTACAGCAATGGCAGTAAAACAAGACTAAAGAAATAGTAATCTGTACATTTTGCCACTGTGCCAGTGACATCAAACTCTCTGAATCCAGTTGTTGCAAAATAAATATGTTGGGGTCTTCAGAGAAGAAAGCAAAGCTAGTTACGGTATATTTTGTCCCTTCTGTGCCACATTTAGGAGAAAATTGAAGCAATTCTATTGCTTTCAAATATAATGAACTAGAGCTCTAAAACTCTATGTCAAATTCATTACTTTGAACTAGAAATTATTCTTGAATCAGTTAATTTAGATTCAAAGGTAAAACTTGCATTGCATGACTTCAGCAGACAACAGCTCTGCCTGTACTTCCCTCCTCCAGCTAAAAGCTATCACCTCGGGCTCCTGTTACTCCCTTGTCTGAACCATTGGAAAAGACATGGGGAAGACTGGATTATTTTCATCTATCATTGCTGCCGGGTGTAAAGGTTAGGGTTACAGGCAGCCTATGTGCCCCCAAACACCGAAGAATCACTGGACCATTTAGATTGGAGGGGAACTCACAAGATCATTGAGGCTGATCTCCTTAGAGCAAGGTCAACAGTAAATTGGAGTTGCTTAGGACTTTGTCCAGCTAGGTATTGAAGATCTCCAAGGATGGAGACTACATAACCTCTCTAAGCAGCTCGTTCCAATGTTTTGTTAGGTCCTCAATGGCACACTTAGAATAATTTTTGAAAGAAGAGGATTTTATTATCTTCATCTATTTAAATCACAGTTCTAAAAGTCACCTTGTCTTCCCACTTGCTATTCACAGTGCATAGGTTTTAACACATAAGAACTTGAGATTTTGTGAAGGCTGTTGATAAGGCCGTATTTGTTGCACAAATTCTACATGTTAATGCTCAGTGCTGATATCAGTGACTGGAAGCAGACAATCCTTAGGAGTGTTTGTAACCATCGAAAGAAGTTCTGCTTTCTGCTAGTCCAGAGATTAGGGGCACAGCTGCCACTGTGTACCCTGGTAAATGTTCTTGGCTTGCTTTCCTGTCCCATGGCACATGTATAGCTGTTCTGTCATATCGTTACACCCTAGAAGGTCACAGACTGATCCATCACTCCCTATTGTCTTCTCCTATTACTGCACATCAAGAAGTTGTTTCCTGTTCAGGGGTGCAGATGATGGCTACTTCTTGTTCCACCCAGCCTTTAGCTGTAAAGCTAAGTATTTTTGCATAAATCTATATTCAGCATTAAAACATCTAGCAGCATTAGCAATGGCATTACTGTGGCTGACCTATTAAAAGAAACTGGGTAAGAATAAAATGTCACAGTCGTAGTTTATCCTCAGAAGAAGGTAAGTGATTATCAGCCTAGAAGGTTAGCTTTATTTATGACAGTAAATAGAGTTTGCAAATAGTATATAAATCAGAACAGCATGCTGCTACTTTATCTCTTTGCTCTCCCGTTTGGAGTGCTGTAATGAGAAAAGCCGTTGTAGTGAGAATGGTTTGCAGAAAACAGGGAAATGTCTATTTATGACTTGTAGAACGTACACTTCATATTCTGGGTGGCTGTAAGCCTTGTGAAGCAATGCTGTTCACACAGTTCCCTAAATAATTCTCTGTTGTGATGAGCTGACTTAGAAGAGTGCATTACTTGAAAGAGTAAACATCAAGAAGCCTCCAGGGGTTCTTTCACTTCATTCATTTTGCATTATCCCATTTAGCAATTGCAGTTACATCTCTGCAGCCCTAATAACTGTTCATGTGAAGTAATGTTATAGTTCTAAAAGACATAAACCTACGGGGCCAAACATAATCATATTCAAGTTCCAGTGATGGACATGCAGACTAAAACGTACGTAATAGCAAGGGGATATGCGCTTGCCAAATAATCAAAGCAGAGTAAAACTGACTCACTTCCTGAAACAAGCAGCTAAGACTTGGGGTTTTAAAAAACTGCATTCTCTACGAAATTATAAATAATTGCAATTCACATTAACATACCCAAAAAAGGAAGCTCTTCTGGCACTACTTGGGAAAGTTTTCTTTTAAGACTGTATAACTGAAACTTTTTAGATTCTTTGTTGTCCAATCACATCCTGAAAGTGTCATTTTTTCATACGCTGCTAGGAACAGAAGAGTGACGCTGCATTCCCGTGTGGCACCCACATTGGGGCAGAAGCTCTGGAGAGGTTTGTTAAGGACTGTGAGCCTGTGCAGCTCACGAGAACTGGACGGTGGTGTTTCATCACTGTTTGCCCTGTAACTCTCGGGTCCACACCAAACATTGCCATTGTGCTAAAATAGAATCAGAACTTCTGCAGCAAGAGCAGACTTGTGGAGCTAAGCTCACAACAAGGCCAACACGGGACTAACTCAGAAAGAGTATTGGCTATGTTAAAGGGAAGTTTACATGTATATAGCTTGGTTTTATTTCTGTCTTTTTGTTCCTTTGGCTAAATAAGCTCTCCCTGTAGATTAAAAATAAATATTAACATTTCACAAGAGACTAGTAGTGGAATTTTTCCTTTTCTTCGTTGGTGTTTAATCATGGTCAGCTGTCAGGTGAGTAAGGAAAGAGTAATCAGAAGAGTATGAAAAAGGAAACCAGTAATCTTGGTGGAAAAACCCTACTAGGAAAAACTCCCTATAGTGGAGAAATCATATAAATGCCACCTGAGGCAAGGCAGAAGAAAGAATCACTGAGTCTACAGTGCTGGATAAATAAGCCTCTGCAAATGTTAGGTTCATCTGTCCAGGCCAGGAGTCTTTAACTCTTTATTTGCGGGAAATATCACAGTAAGTATTTAAACGTAGTTTGAACAACTTATTTTGGTCCACTCCTCATCTCATGTTTTAAAATATTCGAGTCAGATCCTGAAGCTCTATCAGGCTACATTAACAAAAGGATCTGGTCCCACCTGCCCTACTAATTAGCACACATAGTCACACATCGTCACTCTTGTGAGCTGCGTGGTTACTGCAGTGCTTGGCTGAAGCACCGTGGGATGAATTTTCTACTCTTTTATTTGTACCTTGCCTTCCTCCTTTGAGAAAGAGCGGATCACGACTGAAACTAATGAAGTGAAACTGTACAAGTCATGACAGTAATTTTAATGGATTGAAACTAGTGTGTTAATTTAAATTAAATTTCTTATGGCAGGGTTTAGAGGGACCAGATATTTGTTGACGTACCAATAGTACTTTACAGTTAAAAAAACATTTTTCTCTTTCTGAGGCTCTGCCAGTAACCTTGAGGAAAGTTGTGTATAAAGAAGTAAGTTCTATCAAGAATAAAAACAAATCAAAAGGTAGATTTTGGAAACTTGCATTCAGAGTAAAAGCTAAAATGTTTCTTTGGATCATCCAGCATAGCCATCACATCTTATGGTTAATCAGCGAGCACAAAACCAAAGTATTGTAACACAGGTGAAGAATGCTTTGCAATGTGAGATAAAAGCTAGGACACATGTATGTACAGTCTGCAGCTAAATGATCAAACCCCAGAAATGTCAGCTTTGTTCCAAAGGAGTAATGTATGTATTCATGCAGATAAACCCAAGCTTTTTGACAAAGCCTCCAGGCATACTGATTCAGTTTGAATAAATAAAAGTAAGCTAAATGCATATTTAGAAGCTATGGAGGTGGTATCTTGGAAAAAATATTTAAATGAGAGAGAAATGTCCCAAATTTTTAATCCAATCTATCAAACTGGTTTTAGTCACTGATATAATCTTTGCCATTCCTGTTTGTATGAAACTAATTAACTGCAAATTTTCTTTCCTTTTAACTGATATATGTACTCTGAGAGTATGTAACATTTAATTAGTAACTACAAATGTATCTAATTTTATGTGCTATAGCTCCAGGGGAGGTGACTAGATAGGGATGTAAATGAAAATACCTTCTTATTCTTTCTAGTCTGCCATGGCTCGTCATGCTTTAATAATATAGCAAAGTGAAGTGACAAAACATGCTTTCTTGGCATTTTCCCTCCTTTTGGGGGTACTATGACAGAGAAAGATTTAAAAACCACCATCTTGCAAATCTAAATAATGACTCTCTTCTCTGAATGCAGCTTTTTGACAGTGACAGTTCAGAGCCAGTCTTCAACCCGTGCAAGGTTTATGACTATAATAATTGATACTCCAAACTCAGAAGGCTACAGAAATGTTTAGCAATTTTTTAAAAGATGTTAAGCTCTCATGACTAATTCATTTTTAAATATTATGATGAAATACAATGATAAATTGATGGTACAGTAGTATAAATCAGGGATCACTTCTTGTTCTGTAAAAAATTGCTGAATTATTACATTATTCACAATACTTCTCGGCAGGATGCCCACAAGGCAAGGTACCAAATGGTGGATGATGAGGGTAACACTTTAGTCTTTACTAAACCGATAAAATAATATGATGAATAGAAGGAGAAGATGGCAAAGTGCTGAGTTGCTATGGTGATAAAGGTGATATAAGGACTTCTATAGCATGGAAGAACATATAAAAGCACAGGGAATTCTTATTAAATATGCACCAGTCAAGCTCTCTGCCTTGTGTTAGTTTGCTCACATGCAGTCTCATATATTCCATTTTTTAATGTCCTTTGGGTAATTTTTTATTTATCTCATACAAATCATCTAAGTAAACACAGGTTTAATATAACTAGTTACTGCAGTTTATATACCTCTTGGGCTTTTAGTGTTGTCTGATTAGATTAAGGAGAAGAAAAACATAGCAAAAAATCCTAGTTTTCTCAAGTTTCCCCTTAACTCCTATAATTAAGTCAGTAGTATACATATTTAATAACTCTTTTCTTTTCTCTGCACTTATATATGGTTCAGCCATATTTACTGCATGTATATTTTTGTTAAATTAAAAACAGGGGAAATGTAGTTTTGTATGTATTGAGCTCTTTACAGAAAGACTGACGTGACAACAACCCTGACGCCATAAGGGGTAAACAAATCTGGCTTTTAATGCTTACTCAGGTTTGAACGTTTATCCTGTATATACAATTGAATTGAATTCCTTCTCATAGCCAAATTACAGCTGAGGTTGTATGTATCAGTAGTGGTGTCATAGCACGTATAGAATAAAATGGTTATCAGAAAACTGAATCATGAAAACATCTACAGACCATGAAAAACATATATAATCCATTATTTTCACTCAATCTACTGAAGCCTGAAGTCTTAGCAGACTAATGTATCTGATCTGATTTCTCGCCTTTCTTCCTCCCTCCTGTAAACAAATCAAATGGAGCAATTATTAATTTACCATGAAGTAATTCACGTATTGTACTCTTAGCCCCCGTCCAATTCTCATTTCTCCTTTCTGTCAGTAGTTTTCAATTCCAGTTCTGCGGTTTCCTGCTCACTTCAGGTGTAGCTTTAAATTTACTTTTTCTAGCTCTGAGAAATATCATGTGTTCAAAAGTGTTCTAATAAAAAAATTGTCAGGCTTTCATTTATGTCTTTAACAGAACATCACAACACTTGCATCTTTCTTGATAAATATTTTGAAGTAATATTGGGACAAACTTCCTGATCCCCACACATATGCCCTAATTAAGTCTCTCTATTTTAATAATGAGAACAGTGACAATTTACGACCTACCAATCAAATGAGTAATTAGGAAATATTAAAGTGTTAGTATATTAGTAATTGTGCTGGGTTTCGCTAAGATAGAGTTAATTTTCTTCATAGTAGCTGACATGGGGCTGTGCTTTGGATTTGTGCTGGAAACAGTGTTGATAACACAGGGAGGTTTTAGTTACTGCTGAGCAGTGCTTGCACAGAGCCAAGGCCTTTTCTGCTTCTCACACCACCCCACCAGTGAGTAAGCTGAGAGTGCACAAGGAGTTGGGAGGGGTCACGGCTGGGTCAGCTGACCCCAACTGACCAAAGGGATATTCCATACCATGTGATGTCATGCTCAGCATATAAAGCTGGGTGAAGAAAAAGGAAGGGAAGGACCTTTGGAGTGACGGTGTTTGTCTTCCAAGGCACCATTGCATGAGATGGAGCCCTGCTGTCCTAGGGATGGCTGAACCCCTGCCTGCCATGGGGAGTGGGGAATGAATTCCTTGTTTTGCTTTGCTTGTGCACGCGGCTTTTGCTTTGCCAATTAAACTGGTTTTATCCTAACCCATGAGTTTTCTCACCTTTTACTCTTCTGATTCTCTCCCCCATCTCACCGGAGGGGAGTGAGTGAGTGACTGTGTGATGCTTAGCTGCCAGCTGGAGTTAAACCTCGGCAGTCCTTTTTGGTGCCCAACATGGGGTGGTAAAAACGACTGGCGAGGNGGCTGAACCCCTGCCTGCCATGGGGAGTGGGGAATGAATTCCTTGTTTTGCTTTGCTTGTGCACGCGGCTTTTGCTTTGCCAATTAAACTGGTTTTATCCTAACCCATGAGTTTTCTCACCTTTTACTCTTCTGATTCTCTCCCCCATCTCACCGGAGGGGAGTGAGTGAGTGACTGTGTGATGCTTAGCTGCCAGCTGGAGCTAAACCTCGGCAGTCCTTTTTGGTGCCCAACATGGGGTGGTAAAAACGACTGGCGAGGTTCAACCCCAGCAGGTAACTAAGCACCACACAACCATTTTCTCACTCCTCCCCCCTCAAGGGAATGGGAAGGAGAATGGAAAACAACCTCAGGGATTCACATAAAGANTCTGATTCTCTCCCCCATCTCACCGGAGGGGAGTGAGTGAGTGACTGTGTGATGCTTAGCTGCCAGCTGGAGTTAAACCTCGGCAGTCCTTTTTGGTGCCCAACATGGGGTGGTAAAAACGACTGGCGAGGTTCAACCCCAGCAGGTAACTAAGCACCACACAACCATTTTCTCACTCCTCCCCCCTCAAGGGAATGGGAAGGAGAATGGAAAACAACCTCAGGGATTCACATAAAGAAAGTTTAATAGGGTAACAGAGGAGGATAATAATCATAGAATCATCAAATGGTTTGGGTTGGAAGGGACCTCAAAGACCATCCAGTTCCAACCCCCCTGCCATGGACAGGGACATCCTCCACTAGATCAGGTTGCCCAAAGCCCCATCCAACCTGGCCTTGAACACTTCCAGGGATGGGGCATCCACAGCTTCTCTGGGCAACCTGTTCCAGTGCCTCACCATCCTCACAGTAGAGAGAATTTCTTTCTAGCGCCCAATCTAAATCCCTCCTCTTTTAGTTTAAACCCATTACCGCTTGTCCTGTCACTACACTCCCTAAGAAACAGCCCCTTGCCAGCTTTCCTGTAGGTAATAATAATAATAATAATAATAAATCACCATAATGCAAATAATGCACAAGTGCAATTTCTCATAAAACAATCTGATGTCCAGTCTGTTTCTGAGCAGGGATCCCGCCTCCCAGCTGGCTTCCCCAGGTCTATCCAGAGCATGATGTTCTGTGGCAGGGGATGTCCCTGTGGCCAGCCTGGGCCAGCTCTCCTGGCTGGGCCCTCCCAGCTTCTTCTGCACCTGGCAGGGCCTGGGAAGCTGAAAAGTCCTTGACTTGGTGTAGATACAACTAGAAACACCAGTGTGTTATTAACATTATTTTCATGCTAAACCCAAACACAGCACCATACCACCTACTCAAAAGAAAATTATCTCAGCTGAAATCAGGACACTAATACAGAAATATTAAATGCAAAAATAATATGGCAAGACACTTCAATATGAAAATTAGCATCATGTAATAAAACACTAAGATGTAAATACAGGTACTCTCGTATTACACTTCTATTTGTCGTATATTTAGCAGTAGTTTCCAAAAAAAGAAAACAGATACATGGGTGTCTCTTTGACTCAGTTGAAGACATTGTAGACAAAGGACAAAATATTCTTATGTCCTTTGCTTTTGACAAATTAGCATTATCATAACTTTTGGTGTCCCTGTGTCAGTCTTTACTCTTTAGCATCTAAACATTACAAAGAAAAACAACGAGAGAGAAATGGAAATGAAATCCTTTTATTTCCATAAATATGTATAGCAACCTAATTTCCAGAGAAAAAAACTTTATAGAATTCATCAAATCCTGTTTCATTAAATTCTCAGCTCAAACCTACAGCTGCAAACACCTAATCTATGAAGCTGTGGGTGGGTACATGATTCACAGGACCAAGCGCTAATAAATCAAACTTTCTTTCAACTCAGTTTGGGAACTAGTGCATTGCATCTCCTCTTCTTACCTTGTGTGAAGTTCAGTCCATCAGGCTTTCTGAAGATGTACTACAAATTCTTGAAAACCAAAAAGCATTTCCTTTCAAGGTTAAATCACTGCAGTATAGATCTCAAAACAGTTTTCAGAACTGATTGATAAATCAGAACAATTTCAGGGGGTTTATGCTAAATTTTATACCACCACCTTAACAGTTTATTGCAATGGTGTTACTGAAATATAACCTGTTATTATTGGGAAGGAAAATAAATGGATGGATTAAATGTCTAACTGGAGAATTATTATTATTTTTTTTTTGCATATGCTCCTAACCTTTTAACAAACAGCTACATTGCTGAGAATTTGTTCTGATAAGCAGTCTTGTTAGCCAGCCTAGCTTCAGGCTTCTAGACACTTATTACCTCTTTGTTTGATTGGATTTTATTTTGTTTACTAGGTTAAACTTTCTAATATGGATTAGCAGTGAAAGCGAACAAAAGTAAACAAATCATTATGCTTATGAGATTGTGAGGGACAAACACATTCATCATTTAAAGGACACACAATAAGTAAAGTAGCACAGTGTGTGTTGCAGGTACAACAGGAAACAAATACTGTTAAATTTCATGAGCACATAGGCTCCCAACTGGCAACCCACTTCTTGTTAGAATTTTCAAATTATAGCATATTAATTTGATGGTATGTATGTTTTAAAGCATGGTGTACTGACATCTTGCTGTCAGTTAGAATTATCTTTCAAATATTCACTTCTTCATTTCTTGGGGACTTGCTCTGATGTTTATACAGACATTTGGTCCTACAATTCTTGTGTTTACTTATCTTGACAACGTACCTCCATCTAATTATGGTAGTGGAATTGGTAGAAAAAGTCAAATGAATAACCTTATGAAATCACAGATTAATACAAAACATAGGCTGGAAATGACCCTAAGAAATCATCTATTTCACATTCCTGCTGTCAGGCAGCATCAACTCGGTCTGAATTTGTTCCATTTATGCACCTCAAAACATTTTCCCATGGAGATCTGGCTCTCAGTATAGGAAATGTGGGCTTACTTTCCTTAGGTTTTTTTTTCTAGAGGCTTCACAAGCAATTCACAGCCCCAGAGAACTTCGGTCATCTGTTGCAAACCTGTGTCATTAAACTATTTCTGATAGATATTTGCCCAAACTGTTCTAAAAGTGTAATTACAGCCTGTCAATTTTGTCAAATACCTGACTGCCTTTTCATCTAGAAAGATTTCCCTTATGTCTGAAAGTTCTCAGTTTCACAGTAGACCAATAAAGGCAATCATGGCATAGCACTGTAAATCACTGGTGCTTCAGAGAAATCGTCTTGAAAATCAAGAAAGCATTTAGCTTCCAGGACTACTTCCATGACCTCCAGAGGTCATGGATTTAGTAGCACAGATGTGGAGGAGAGCTACGTAATTCTGTTGGCTTTCAGATATGAGCATTCACCTGCTGAAACTGCTGAAACAGAGGCCATCAGCTCATTGAAGACAGGTCACTGAACATCCATGAAAGAGTAACAATTTCCATTAATCACTGACCTGATCTGTATTCCAACCAATAATCTAAAGAGGATGGATCATTTGTAATAACTGCAAAGGTCCCAGTTCCTTATAGGAACACAGGTACAGGTTATCCCGTTAATAGTTTTATTAATAATTCATTCCTTTTATAAGACAAAAGTTAGATGTTTGTCCAATCATTATTGCTTCTTCTTAAAAGTAGAAGCCAGCCCTGTATTTTGAGAGTGTCTATTTTTACATTACTTACAGATGAGATCAACAAGATCTGGATGTGGTAAGCTGTATTTCTTCACCTGAGATTGTCTGGAAGAAAGAAAATTAATTAGAAGTACAACACAAGTCAGTAATTTCGATTTTGGGCAACTTCATTGAATATTGAATATTCAGAGAATCACAGATTCACAGATTGGTAGGGATTAGAAGGGACCTCTAGAGATCATCTAGTCCAACCCTCTAGTTAAAGCAGGATCACCTAGAGCAGGTTGCACAGGACTGGATCCAGGCAAATTTTAATATCTCCAAAGAAGGAGACTCCACAACCTCTCTGGGCAGCCTGTTCCAGTGCTCCGTCACCTTCACAGTGAAGAAGTTTTCCATATTTAGATGGAACTTCTTGTGTTCCAGTTTGTGGCCATTGCCACTTGACCTGTTGCTGGGCACCACTGAGAAGAGTGTGGCCCCTTCCTCTAGACATCCACCCTTTAGGTATTTATCAGCACTGATGAGATCCCCTCTCAGTCTTCTCTTCTCCAGGTTAAACAGACCCATCTCTCTCAGCCTTTCCTCATACAAGACATGTTCCAGCCCCCTAATCATATTCACTGTAAAGTGTCTGGAAATTATTTGGCTTACATCTTTGATGTTGGGCTTATATGGCCCCAGCACACATTTGGGTTCTTAAATTCAGTAATGCGGCACTGTGGCTCAAAAAATTCCCTGGTTGAGACTGTTGGGTGCTCAGAGCTTGCAGTGAAGGAATTAAAACTGTCTATTTACTGTGTTATTAGCCTTCTTCCTTAAGTGTCCTTGACCATTACTGTCAGAGAGAGGACACTATACTTTGGACTTACCCACTGCAGCTATTTATATCTTCCTGTGGTCAACATCCTTGAAAGTCAAGACATTATTTAGCTACAAAATATGGATGGAGAAGCTTTGGTTAAGGCTTTCAATCTTTTGAATAGCTGCCTCTGGTCTTTTGATTGACTGACCCCTATTTACAGGTTGGTTTCTCCGTTGTATCAGGAATATTATCAGAGGGGATATTGTCTTTTAATCAGCCTCCCAAACCATTCTCTTTTGCTAGCTGCTTCTATGGCATCTTTCTTTAGAGCACTTTGATTCTCTATGCCTTCAGCAACTGGCTAGAGCTAAATAAGGACAGAGTGATCTCCTAAATGTATTGGCCATGTCTTCCATCAACTTACTGAGAAACTATAAGAGGTTTTGTAACAGTTTTTCCCTGTCTTCAGGAAAGGAGTTACTTGAACTTTAAACTTTCTTCTTTGTAGCAACTCAGTTTTCCAAAAGCCAATATACAAAACCTGAAAAATTGTCTTTCTTCAAAAATGTTGTTTTTAAGACAGAATCACAAAATCAAAAAGCAGATGGGGATGGAAGGACCCTGACCCAACCCCCACCACTCAGATCAGGGTCATCCAGAGCAGGTTGTCCAGGACTGCGTGCAGTGGGTTTTGAGTATGTCCAATGATGAAGGCATCACAAGCTCTCTGGGTAACCTGTGACAGTGTCTGACCACCTTCAATGTAACAAATCCTTTCAGTGGCAACAAAGCTAATCCCCAAGCCTAACTATGGCAAAATTTCTGTTGAATTCAATGGGTCTTTTGCCAGAATTAGTTTTGTAGAATTTATTTTTATGGCCCTAAAACTTTGCATTAAACATTCATGTAAATTAAAAAAGATCATGAAAAATATTTAAAGGCTCCAATTTTCTGCTAAGCTCTGAAATAAATTAATGGCTTTACTGAAACAAAATTAGTAATAGGAAAAAAAATGTTGCTGTACCTTTTTCTAAAAACCACGATGCTCTCTCATATGCCAAATATGTGCAGCGTCCTCTATTTTATTTGTCACATATCAGAAGTTTAAAGCATCAAAGCCTGCAAATTTCCCCAGTCCATTCAAACCTATAGCTTTCAAATCCTTGTGCAGCGTGTTATTTTTCACCAGGAAAGTAGTACCTGTATTTCAGGTACCTGAGCAAAAATTTTTCCCTGTAATTGTTAACTTCTCTCAGACTTCCTGTTGGACAACAAAGCTTTGAAAACGCAATTTTTTTCTACATCACAAGAGTTCAAAAGGACATGAAACTATTGAGGAAAAAAAAATTCTTCCATAGGTAAACTATCATCTTCTGTTTGCCTTTTGTTTTTCAGTGGTTCATGAGTAATTTTTTTTACTTTGTGGTATCTATTTTTCCTGCTGTTTAATGGATTAAACTAGACAAATTATCTGTCTTGCTACTTAACAAAAATTCCATGGGTATACATAATCTTTCATTGCCATACAAAAAAAATCTCATCGATTTTAGTATAATACTTTACTCATCTATTTTTTACAATAATATTTTTTCTTTCTTGCAGTGAAAGCAGAAATACTTATAATGAATAACAATTTAAATAATGATAGTAAATGTAATAAATTCCCTCAAGTTATACTTGTTGATCTCATAAAAGCTGTCCATTAAGACTGTTTTTTCAAATAAAAATTCCTTCTTAGCAATGTGGATATCTCTTTGGTGGCTGTTTTCCTCCTAAACTCCCTATTCTAGACAAAAGTATCAAAATTAGAAGAAGTTGAAAAAGAAACTTAGAGCCTTGTGTATATGAAATGGAATTATTTCACAAAAAATGTTACTGAAATAAAGAAATTGAAAAATTACCTGTTACAAAAGTCCAGTTGATTTCAATGGAAATTTTGCCATGGCAAAATGGGGTCTAGAGCAACATTTCAGTCCAGCAGTTTAACATAAGTAGTGACATAACTGAACTCATTTTCTTTTTCAGAATCCTGTTCACAGATACAACCAGAAATAAGTAATTACTTTTCAGACAGTTATACTTGTTATTTTAAAATATGAATAAATATATTTCATTACACCCATTCCTATTTTAAACAGTTCAGGAAGTTATACCTTACTTTTAAAATACATAATATTGTTAGGTTTTTCAAGCACAGGAATTATCACTTCAATGTTGCTGGAAATAAAAGAATATTTAACATCCATTTTCTCGCCATACTACAGATATTGCTGGCCAGACTACAGTCCCAGGCTTACCTGCAATTCTGTATAGGCTAGCTCATAAATATGAAAGCCTTTCCTTACAGGTTACAGGATTTAATGCTAGGTAATAATAGCAGCAATCGATGTTTTGACTCCACTCAAACTGCACTGTTGAGCTTGGTGAGGATATTGTCATCAGCTGGGTTGTCAAAGGCACTGAGGGCACCTCTGTCAACAGAACAGGGGTGTTCTAGAGGTCTCCAAAGGTATTTCTTTGCCTAACAGTGATTAACTGAGCTTAGGAAAATATAGGTGTCATAACTTGTTGTGCATAATGTTTTTAAATACATGCCCATGGTGCCATACTCTTTGGCAGTCACAGGTACTGACACTGTTGAAATCCAAATGCCTTCTAAGATTAAATAAATATCAATATCAACATAGTCCTGGCAAGGACTATTTTGTAGGAGGCGTACAGTGCAGGATTCCATCACATTCAGTGGTTTAAGGGGAAAGGTGAAAATCTGAGAGGGTTTCTTTGTAGAATATTTGCTTTTAGGTAAGCCAGCTACTGAACAGTTGCCTTCAGCCATTCTTCCCTGCCCCTGAAAAGCATCCAAGATAGGTGATAGGCCTGGAGTAGTGGTAGCAGGTAGGACTCTCATTCCTAAAGCAGGATTACAAAGATCAACCCACAAGTTTTCTCTCTTTTACCCTTCCAATTCTCTCCCCTGCCTCACTGGGAGGAGTGCGCAAGCGGCTGTGTCGTTCTTAGGTGCCGGCTGGGGTTAAAC
Source organism: Psophia crepitans (assembly GCA_013399095.1). Taxonomy (NCBI): domain Eukaryota; kingdom Metazoa; phylum Chordata; class Aves; order Gruiformes; family Psophiidae; genus Psophia; species Psophia crepitans. The sequence goes on along the minus strand of VWZZ01005075.1, from coordinate 16,477 downwards.
CACGACAGCTGGCTGCAAAAACAAGACTTTTGTCACACATAACAACACACAGAAATCCCAAAGGTTCTCACATTATTTTTCATTATATACCAGAATGAAAGTTCTTCAAAAGAAAAAAAGGAGTGGGTGCTACAGACTCATGGTAAAGGATCCTCCTATGCTTCAAATACCACCACCAGGCACTGAGATAATGGGTTTTCCCTAGAAGGGCTTTCTTTACCTATTCTTTCTCTTCTGCTGAATTTGAAAAATTGCTAGGTTGTAAGCTTTATAGAAATAGATTTGTATTTGCAAAGCATTGGTGAGCATGGAATGAGCACCTTTCAATTCAAAAATCCCACAGTAATTTTCCTAAAGTCCCAACTAGCTCGAATTAATGTGGCTGTCACATAAAGACTCATACCAGATTCTTACAGACAAGAGGCTTAGGTAGCTGGGTCTGCTCTCACCTAGTGAATTTAAAATCTAATGACATTCTTTCCCAAATATTATATTTGCAAATAGACACAGAAACAAAACATTTTTCACAAGCCATCTTCCAGTTTCAGTTTCTTTTTCTAGTTTTAAGCTTTCCAGACAAGAAATTTTTAATCAGACTGATTAAACTGCTTCCCAGTAAAACTGTTCATCCCTTTCAGAAAGCATACATCCCATGATTATGAGGTCTTGGAATGGAGCTCTGACCATATGTGCAGGAAAGGCACAAGTTCCCGGTGCTGGACGCAGCCACAGTGGTGACAGCAGATCTGCGTGTGACACTGAGCATATGCCCTGCCTACAGGGTATGTGCTGTGACTGTTCTTCCTTCCCTGCCCTGGTAAATCCATCATTACGTTCAGGCCCTTGTATTTCCAGAGGAGTGGTCCACATGGCCTCCTGGTATTCACGCCAAGCGCAGTGATTTGCTGCAGGAAAAGCTAGTGGATGTTCAGTTGTTTGTGAGGACGCTCCATTCCCCGAGCTTTAAGCTTTACATTTTCAATGGCAACACAGCTAATCCCCAAACCTCACTGTGGCCACATTCCTCTTGAATTCAAATTGGAATTTTGCCTGAATTATTATCATAGAAATTTATCTCATGTCCCCAAAGCTTTGCATTAAACCTTATGGTGTTTCTTAAACCACATTTAAGGTCACCAGCTGCACCACGGCATCTATCGACAGAGATCCATCGAGCTCCCCTCAAGTTCACGGCATGCCGCAGGGGCACAGCCATCCTTGCAAATGGAGCCAGCATTGAAACTGCAGCTCTTAAAGTAGCTACGGGGGGTACATCTGCATCTCTGCTAGTAAATAAAATGGGTGAAACTCTATTCTCTGACCCTGAGGACAAGTGGCATGGTATGGTTTGTATCCATACAGCTAAAACCTTATCTTCCCCAGAGAAGGGTAGTACTGGCCATACAGCCCACCGGAACAAACCCAGGCTGCCCACAAGCTGAGCCCAAGCACTCTCTGGGAAAATGATGCCTGCACACAGACCAAAATTATACCAAGTAGTGCACTGGCACTAAACGCTGTAGATTACCCACAGGACCAGAGTCTGAGCTTGAGCCCTGTCCCTGTTTCTTTCACTAGCAGCGGCAAAGCCCAGGAAGGCCCAAACAGTGGAAAATGCTGCCTGTGAAATGAGGTCTGGAGGAACCGCTAATATCAGTTTACTTGTACACACCCATGCAGATTCGTTACTAAGCGCCAGATTCATTCAGATGAACCTAAAGCTAATTACGTGTGTTTATATAAAAGTTATATGTGACATTGAAGAAATTAAATATTCATAATGACAGCATGAAAGAATTTCATTTATGTTTAAATGAAATGTTTAAAAATAAATGAACAATGCATTCTAAAAATTACATACCTGTTTTCTCCAACCCTGTCCCATAGCTTAGTTAAACAATTGGGAATGCTTAATTTTACTTTTGTGCATTGATTTCAGATAGCATTAATAAAATATTTCCTTTTACTGTAAATTATTAATAGAATTTGTTAACACTAACATGCATCTGAAACCTTACAACCGTTCAATGTACCACCTCACCAAGAAATCAACAAGAATATTTCCCAAATGGGCTAATGACAGGCACTTTTGCTAGAAATCTGCATTTTCAGTAATACAACAAGTTCTAAATTCATCCAGAACACTCCCCTCTGCTCAGAACCAGCCCAGTCACATGTATTTCTTTGACAGATGAGGTCTCTGGATTCCATTGGATTAAATAGTGCTTGCAGGAAAGGGCACCAACCGAAGACAATAGCTGTGGCTGTTCTTTTATTTCACTTAGCCTGCAATACTTTCATTCATAAGCGTTAAATTGGAATTGCCAATATTAACTTACCAAAGAGCTGGCGGAAAAGGTTTATGTGCTATTTATCCTCAAGGGCCCAATTCAATCACAGCCCTGTAAAATGTCACTGACCCACTTCATCAATTACTGAAGGCAGGCGTGGGAGCTTTACATTCCTCCTGATTGTACCAGTCAAATAGATCTTCTTTTTTATTTAGGTGATGACCAGACTGCTAAGAAAAAAAAAAAAAAAAAGTTGTATGCTTCTTTGCATTATAACAATTAAAAGCTCACTTCTATTGCGCATAACTTCAGACTTAAGAGAAAGCTGGCCATGAAATTATTACATTTTCATAGACTCGTTAACAGCAAACTATATAAATTGTTGGGAGAGTTTCAACTACAATTACAAAATACAGCTGAGAAACTTCAGAAGAACCATAACTGATTTGATTTCAGATTTGCTGTGTAAAAGTGATATTGCAATATTTTGTAACTTGGAAGCTATGAAGATATTTTCTACGCATATAGGGAGGTATTTTGTGAAGCATACATACCTTTAGGGGGAAATGCTGTTCACTGTTTGCTTTCCAGAAGTTAATACTCTTTTACAGAGATGCATCAGATATTATTTCGTAACAGTTTTTCATGGTCTGATTTTTTGTTTCCAATTTTCAAAATGCATTTAAAATTCAAAGCAATGAATTCTTTTCAAAAGCTGATTACACTGAGTAAAAAATTACAAAATTTGAGATACGCTTCAGATAATTGAAATATAATGGGTCTGTCTGGGGAATACATTTCTTGAAAAAGTTACAGCAAAAAAATTCAATAAAAATAAAAATCTTTTGCCGTTAAATAATCTGCTCTTGCCAGACATTTTCTTATAAAGTATCCCAATGCTTTTTTTTTAACTTATCTACTGGAAAGATCATACACTTAGATGACCTTCATTTTCTGTAATTTTAGCATCTAAAAGAAAGATGTGTAGTTCAAGTTAACACTTAACAGAAAGACCAAAAGCATTTCTAGAGGGCAATTCATTCCATCGTATGACAGATGTCATTCTGTCACTCAGTGGTTATTCTCTCATATTGGTTATCTGCTGCATAAAACTGATGTCAGAGACATGATGGATATCGTATTTTCCCATGCCCAAATTTTCTTTTCACACACAAGCTTCCCTCATTGCACATGATTCCGAACACGCAGCCACTTCTCTGCACCATGTGGGGTGTCTAACAGGTGATGGCCATATAACCAGCCTGGCATCCTGTAACTGCTGTGGAAGGCTGCCCATAAGGAACAGAAAAGTGCTTTCCATGATGCACCTCTGGGGTCACTTATGTGACCTCAAGGAGGCAAGGAGCTGTATTGCTGATGGAGCTCCTTTTGGACAAGGGCAGAACAGTGCATTGCTTTCATGAGTCTGAGATATGAAGTTGTCTTAGACCAATGATGATGCAAGGAGACAATCACATGGGAAATTTTCTTCAGTTGAAATAGTCACTTCTGAAAGAATTTACATGCAAAGAAAAAAGAAGGAAAAAAAAAAAAAAGAAAAAGCAGTGATTTAGTCATGACTGACATTGTTAAAACAGTAGGGTTTTTTTCCCCATCAACACTCAAGCAGGATGTTCCACTGCAACTCTTAGAATAAAACTCCTGTTCATGGACTGGATGAGAGAGATTTCACTGCTGTGTATTTAAATAGTGGTGGGTCATGTTAAAGAAAAAAACAACTGTGCATTAAATGGTCTGGCTGAAAGAGTGGTAAGACTGATCATAATGGTATCTTGTAGTGTTACAGTCATATATAACTGTATGACTGCCTATAATATGTCCGAAATATTTTCCATATTTTACTGGGATAAATCATAGCATCAGAGAATCATTAAGGTCGGAAGACACTTCCAGGATCATCTATTCCAACCATCCCCCTACCACCTATTAACCACTAAACCATGTCCTTAAGTATCACATCCAACCTTTCTTTAATACCCCCAGGGACGGTGACTCCACCACCTCCCTGGGCAACCCGTTCCAATGCCCGACCACCCTTTCCGAGAAGAAATTTCTTCTAATCTCCAACCTGAACCTCCCCTGGAGCAATTTGCGGCCATTCCCTCTTGTCCTATTTCTATGTCTACTTGAATCTCAGTCATTACTATATTAATGAAAATGTTTAGAACATGATGCTTAAATTACTGTGTTATGAACTTTTCAAAAACAGGTGACAGTAGAAAAGCAGGTTTTTTCCTCTAGAACTGAGGTTTAACGTGTCTAATTGCATTGTAGATACTAACACATTTATGTGAAGCAAAGTAACTGATGCAGCTTGGCTGCTTCACATCTTGGTATATAAGATAATTAGAAGGAATAATTTTTAAAGCTCAGTGAAAGCAAAGCTCCTTGTACTATACAAATATCTGCCTTTAGAAACTATTGGAAGAAGCCCTTCCTTGGAAACTATTAACAATGTGGAAAGAAACAACGTGCCGTTGAAGTGTAGGACCTATTTCTAAATGACTTTAAGTGAAGGGAAAAAGTAGCTGTAAGACTAAAACAGATCATCAGTAGCTGAAACAACGACACAGGGGACAAAATACAAGTCTTACTTCCTTCTAGAAAGGAAAAGACATGATAAGCAGGGACAACAGTTTTGAGAAGCTCATGTTGGCCATTTTGGTGGGCAGAAAGGAGGTTAATGAAGATATGTTTCTGATTACCCCTCCTTTGATCTCTCTTTCATCCATCACTAACAGGCACTGTTCTCAAAGTTGTCGCTATTTTTTGCTTCTGAAGCTCTTTTTCTGCAAAGGGGTCCTTGTTGCAAAACATCCATCCCATGACAGAGACAACCTTAGCCTCACTACACTTGCGTGACCACCATTCCTCTGTTATGAATGCAATGGCTTCATGGGTGTTAGCGCCCGCTCAAGACCACTGAGACACCACATCTTCTGAGTTTCTGTGCCTGGAAATGAGCTCTCAGCAGGGATTCTCACCCAGTTCCCTTGAGCTGTGTGGTGCAGGCAGTAGCTTAAGCTGTCAGAAGGTGTGAGCTGCGCACAGAGGAACCTGGAAGTGGAACAAGTTATAACTGCTCAGCTGACAAGTGTTAACTTGTTAAACAAAATTATATTGCGTCAAAGTTGTATTACATCATCTGGTTCACCACTCAATTGAGTGATCTTGTTAAAGATGCACAGAAAATGTAGAATATGGTTAAAAATTTTTGTGCTGACTTGTACATAAATAAAAATCAGTACTGAGAAGCAACACTCTTCAAACTCCTTAAATATCTCATTTTCTTCACTGTTAAAATCCAAGAGAAAAAAATTGTCTGTAAATTCTGGCCTTTCTTTTGCCAAATGTACGACACAGGCAGATTAAAAAAAGCCAACATGGAAAACTGAAGAGGGAACCTGCCTCCAAGGAGAAAACATAACTGACCAAACTACTTTTAAACTGCTGTTAACTGCTTGTTTATGTAAATGGTAGATATTTATCATCTATAAAACATTAATAGTAAAAGGGCAGGTAGTCTAATAAAAAGTTTGAGGTTAGAGTCAGGTAAAAGGTTTGAGCATAGCGTGTAAGACGGCAAAAGCAAATACAAGGGGCAGCTGATTATCGCCTCTGAATGCCCTGGGAATAGGAGGTACCTGAGCCGGCAGCAAGCAATGCTGTCTTTCCACCGAGTCACCGCATGGTGTTTCAGACTGGAACTGATGCAGGTGCATTAGTGCAGGGCTGCTTTGATGCTGTTTAGACCTGCCTTTGAGCTAATGTGTTTGGAGTGAACATCGTCCTAATACACTTCCACAACTGCTATTGTCAGTGCTGGCTTATTTAGAGCTAAGAGGAGGATATCTGCTTGATGTACCACCAGGCTTAAGTCTTCCAGCATGAACTCATTCGTAATGCCACTGTGCATCAGCTGAGGACAGCTGTCCTGAACATCAGGGGAATATGATATGGGAAACTCCCAGCAGCACTGTACAACTTGCAATTCCTATTTCTTTTATATTTTTAATGCTGGGAACATGCATCCATGAAATCTGAAGGACTGATTTTCTGATTTAATACTTATACACCCTAGTTTATGCTGTGACATATAGAGACTTGAAATATATCAGTGAATAATGTAAATGTGACTGTATATTGTATTGAGGGTTTACAAGATCTATTTTAACTGATGAGAGTCTCTTTAGTGTGTCCAAGTCCCTCACTGAAGTTTTCCATCAACCAGAATGCGAAACAAATCATTGTCATTTTTTACGTGCTTAGCTCTGACTAAGCATTTGCTTTTATTGATCTCAAAGGTCTAGCAGCAGGAAATCACCAAACAAATAAAAGGACGAATCATTTTGAGTGTGTTTGCAGACACTTGATGAATCAACATTATTATCTGTACAGTGCCCTAGGAGTATGCGGTGCTTTACAATGTTAACAGCAAATAAGCTGACTCTGCCCATAGAATCCAGACGAAAGTGAGAAGCCTGACATTGAACTCTACTGGCATCAGATAACCCATGGAAAGAGAAGGCACTCTGTGTGTAACAAATTAATATAGTCTTGTTAGCCTATGGAAAAGAAATATAGCTCCTGCTTGAATGCTGTTTCAAATTATTTCAAAGCACTACATTAACCATTTCAAATTGCATAGGATACAAAGAAATGTAACGAAGTAATTTTAAAGTGAGAGAACAACTTTTATTACTTAGTCATGATAGATGATCATACAAGATTGTAAATTTATTTGGGTTTTTTGATTAAATGCAAGGAAGCAAGTTTTGGAAGATTTCAGTGGGAAGATGTTTTAGCGCAGAGAAGATGAAGACTTTTCATGCATAACGATTTTGTGATATACCATTTTATTAACCTTTGATGTCTCTTACAAAACATGGGTTAGAACTTTAAGGGTTCTCTAAATCCAGATATTGAATTAATTCATTCACTCAGCTAATACTAGAAATAATCCATGTTTCTGACATTACTGTTGAACAAAAGAAAAAAGTCATTGATATCCTCCTTTTTTTCAAGGGACACATGGAAAACAGTGGTGTTGTATGACTTAGAGATGTTGAAATGCTGTTTTAGTCAACGGAAACCAGCCAGTTCCTAGGCCTACACCTAGCCTGGGACTTGTTATTATGATCCTATCTTTTGGCCAGTAGTTCTAGACCGGGCAAGCTCTTGCTCCCTTCTTTTACCACCTCTTCTTAAAGGTCAAAGTTCGTTTCCATTTTATTTCTACCTAACATTTTCCTATCGATATATAACTCTGATAGCTGAGTAAAACAACTCTTACTGGGATAAATATATCAAAAGAAGGTCTACTTAACCTGTCTAATGTTGTGCTTGTCCATAACTGAGTTAGAAGGTTCCACATGAACTTCATTAGAGTAGAGCAACAGAAAGCACCGTGTCTCCCTTGCATGTCCCATTTTGTCTTTGGCTCCTTTGGAAGCAAGTAAAGCAGAGCTCTGGTCCACCGTTGTCAAGGCACCTTTGTCACTCCACTAGACTCTGAGGTGCCCCATTAAATCCTTTTGAGTTCCACAGAAACTGCACGCTACCTGAGACCTCTGTGCCTTCCTGGTTTAGAACAATTATTTTTATTCTTGCACACAGAAGTCTGCAAATGGATTTTCCTGAAAGTGAATATAGACAATATATATTACTCAGGATGTCTTTATATCTTCATTTGGATTAACTTCACCTTAGGCAGAGCTGTCTATTGTAAACCGTCAACCTTGTATCATATTTTTCTCTGCTATTGGTCTAGACTGAAACTGTCAACCTCAAAACTGTTCAAAGCTGCAAGCAATTTTCATAATATATTTTTTACATTAATCCAACTCTGTATCAGACATGAATCATGGATGGATTAAACTAATCTGTCACAAGTTCGTAATGGTGACAGAAAAGAGAGAGTGAGGAGGGGGTCGTGGGGGAAGGTGAGAAGTTCGGTTGTTGGATATACAGAAATATGAAGCTGAGACAGAAGTTGGACAGATTAAACAACTTGCATCGGAAATGACAGAAGAGTCTCAAATAAATAAAAAAATTGGAAAATAGAAGAGAAAGGAACTTTGAACAGAAACTCAAGAAAAGCAACGTTAAAGAAATAAGGGCACCCAATAAGGTACTAAAGGGATAGCCAGAGCGTCAGGACAAGATCAGAAAAGAACAGAAGCTCAAAAATATGAGCGGGGAACAGAAAGTAAGGAATGTAGCCAAAGGTAGAAAAGAAGCTTAAAAAGAAAAGTTCTGACTTCTCCATGGCTTATTTTGAAACTATAGTCAAAATGATCAAATGGGAGCTTAGGGGACCTCCAGCAATGTAGTGGAGGAGATCACAAACTGAAAAAAAGGAAGCAGCAGGAAAGAGAGTAAAAGTCAAAGAAATTTCAAAAAGAGTGACGTGGACTAGTGCCTACTATGTATGTGTCATTGTGGGAATTTGTATGCGATATTTGCATCCAGTCCATGAAAACAAGATGGGTAATCCCCCAAAAAACTATATGGAATTCTGTCAAGAATCTCATTTTAGGAAAGTCGCTATATTCATTTCAGAATTTGTGTCTGCCATCTCATGCGCTGCTTTCTTACCAATAACAGTCATCCACACTTAACCTTGCCTTTCTGTTGGGCCTAAAAGCCATTCTCTGTACCCTTCCTTATGGTAAGAACACAGGAACTGATTTCATAACATTGAAAAAATTTCTATCATTGCATTGGAAGTTACACTACAGCTTACAAAAAGTTTCACAAAATGTGCTTTCAACAGTGGAAAATAGTTGATTTTTGGCTTGCTTCTTAAAATGGTTGGTTGTGTTTATAGACAGATCAATATAACACAATCTCTTCCTTTCCATCTGTGAAGTTATTTGTTTTTGACATGGAAAAACATGATTAAGAATATGATATAATGATACAATCAACAAAGTTAATTAATTTGTGTTGTATGTGGGCCGTTCCTCATGGAATAACATTGCGAACTAAAGAATTGTAAAAAATATTCGATACTTTTTAAAAATACACTAATAATATTCCAAGTTGATAGCTAGGATCACTAAATATTGGAATACCCATATTCCTAAAAAAAGAAAGAATTGTACCATAATATCTGCAACCCCTTTGTGATATTTTACATAGTTTTTATGCCACCTTGTGGTCAAATATCTAATAGATTCATAATGGGTGAAACCCTTGTAGCAGCCACAGACTGTCCTGAGTGTAAGATGGATACTTCGGTTGTGCCATGCAGAGGATGGTTGACCTGGACAGGCTTGCACAGGGAAGAGTTGGCATCCACACAAACTCTCTACAGACCAGAGGAACGATAGTTGGACTGTGGCTACTAAACTTCCCAAACAACAATGTAAGTGGTGGCAGGTCTATCTAGTGCTGCCAGCTACATTTGGGATAATTCTTTATTGAGCTCTGTGTCACTGGGGTTTTATTTTATGTGACTTGAACCACCGTAGGTACCTCCCACAAATCAGCAATTAACCATAGGTCAAATTGGTTCAGTTTCTTCCTGATCTGAGAGAGAAAGCTCTAACAGCAGGTGGTATCTTAGAGTGTAACACCCATTCCTGTGAAGACATAGAGACAAGAATTCCCTTTCTTCTGTAAATGTAAATAGCCTGTTTGGAAAAGATGGACATTGACAACAAAACCAAGTCTACCTTCAGCTCCATAAAAATATAACAATTGCTGCATTGGGTTAGACCAAACAGCCATCTGGTCTAATACCGCGTTCCTGGTACAAGCTAGCACCACGAATTATGTAGTTGAGTTTCCTGTACTTCCATGCTAGGAGCATGCACCAGCTACCTGAATATCTCAAGTGACTATTCCATATTCCTAATTTTAAACCTGTGGTTTGCTAATTATTTTTTAACGAGTTATCTCCCAAATTTCTTTGTCTCATGATTTTAGTCCTTCCCCTCTCCAGACTCTGGGAGGTCTTTTACCTTCAACAAGCCTGCTTTTCAATACAGATCAACATGGGAAAATCTCAAGGAATGAGCATTATAAGGAAACAGAGCAAGGACAGACTGATTCTTCCTCGATATATATCCCAGCTCAAGAGGCTTTCTGAGCAAAGGGGTTGCATCTGGATCACTGTGTTAAAAAACAAAAATTTAAATTAAAAAAATTAGACTTTAATTTACTTGGTATCTGTAAACTATTTCTAGGCTAACAGGATTTTTTTAATGTAATTCTTTGGAGTTCTAGGAATGTCTTTTTCCATAAATGCTCTTCCAAGATAACAAAACAACTTCCAGCCCATGCTCATTGAGCTCGTACTCACTGGGGAGTAAATGAGTATAGTTTGACCTTAGAAATCTCCCAATGTCATGAAGGACTACTTGGCAGGATGTGAGAGAGAGCACCATGCAAAATAGTTCATAACCCAGAAGATTTTCTGTTTGTGGAATGATAGTAATACTTTGTGTTTACATACTGCAATTCAATCTTCTTTAGCAATGTTAGTTTAACCTCCTGTCACTCCTGATAGTATTAGTATAATTTTTCTTATGTCATAAATGAGGAAAAAAGCCCAAAGAGAGTAACTAATATGCCTTTAACTATTTTGGTGAACATAAGAGAGAAGGAAAGTTAATCCAGTGCCTGAGTCCCAGTTCTGCGCCTTACGCACAGGACAATGTTCCAGCCAAGGATAACACACAATTCCCATTTTGCCAGGCTTTTTATCTGACACATACTGTGTGTGAACTCTATTAAAACTTGTAAATCTTCGTAAATGAAACAGTGGTGTCAACTACACAGGTCATTGTCTGGTGATAGCAAATTAATGTAATACTTGTCATATGATAGTTACATACTACGTTCTTAGTTTGGCTGACTTCAGCTAATAAATCACAAACACCATCTTCCTCTTCTCCTGTTTGCAAAGCTGGTTAGGTCCTCAATGTCAGCATCTTCTCAGTCACTGCTCTGTTATTTGGCCTTAAGAAAAGCGGCAGCACCGACCAAAAAGGACAGTAAGATAACTGCCTTCTGACCAATCTGGACAAACAGATCTGTCACTGTGTTTGAAGAATCCATCCAAGTTTATGTCATGTGAGGAAGATTATACACTTTAAAAATAATCTTAGTTGCTCAGACTTAATAAAGCAGTTTATTCCTCTTTGCCACTGTCCTTTTTGTTAAGTCACTGATGAAGGACCTTGTCTTTTTGGAGGCAGCTTTCTGCCAGCGCTGTCTTGGTTGAGCATCCCCTTCTCTCATTTTTTTGGTCTGTGTCACAGGTACATAGTGGTGGATGGCAAACAATAGAGCAACAGTGTCTTGGAATCAATTCCCTAAATCAAGAACACAGACTGATTTTACTTCAGGAACTTAATCTTAATTCTGAAGCGTCATTACCAGGTCTATCTCTGACGCTGCAATTTTTAAGTCTGAAGAGAATTCAGATGTCAAAATGTCAGTTTGCTCAACCATTGGTTAACCTTACTGCTGCTGTGGAACTTTATTTTGTCATCTACAACAGCTGAAAATGGCTTATTTTGCCAACTGTTCATAGAAATGGAAGTCTTTCTTCATCAACTCACAAAATAGCAAAGCTTGGATACTACAAAGATTTATGTATTACAGGAGTAAAGTTTACATTAGTTCTTGCCTGGACTTGGGAGAGATCCTTGAACAACAAGCACCACCTGATGCCTCTGCTCCTTTTAGTAGGTATCTAGTGTTGAGATCCCAGAAGATTATTTACTCTGTTGCTACACCTGGGAGAAGACTGGGGGATGAGTAGGACGTGGAAACCTCTCTACAGTCTTTTTCCTTTTATGTACAGGCTTTGGACGTGTAGGGATGGAGAAAACAAGAAATAATCAAATGGGGAGGCCGAATAGTTTAGAAGATAAACATTTTCATTTACCGTTTTCACGACTAGTTATACACAATGTTAATAATATTATTAGATAAATAACAGTAAAATTAATAATTAATATTAGTATTAAAATAGGTAGACCTGAATTGTTATTTTCAGCTATGGTCTCAAGAAGAATATGAGAATTCTATAAAGATACAGGGTAACAGTGAATCACGTGTTCACACTTGTTTATCTGATCTAATTTACTTTTGTTTTCATCTTTTGTCAGGTTATACATATCCTCATGCTTGTGCTATTCAGGACCCATCAGGCAAATTTTGTCCTTTATTCTGAATACTACTAATATACTATGGGTCTGACAACAAAGCCAATATACTGAGAAACCAGGGATATATATCAACATTAATCTCGCTTTATGACATCAAAAGAAATGTCTATCTCTACACAGCAGTTACTGAACAATTCAATGACGTACAGAGAGGTCTTATTAATGCCCCGTTGCTTCCTGCACAACGTACTCTGTTGTAATAACAAATTGAAATTTAAAATAGTTGTGGTAAAGCAGGCAGTGGCCTTTTCATTTATGTGGAAGTTAAATTGATAGACTGTGATCCAGCGTCACTGAGGTAAGGTAAACCCTCGTAGTAGTCTTCTGGGATCAAAACTCATGTCCTTATTTTATGTTTCATTCCACAACTTGTACCATGAAAAGTATCTGAGACAGAAAGTTGGTATTCTTCATGCCATCATGGAGTAGTAATTTGGTTTTATCCATAATTTTCTGGAAGCCCCAGAATGTTTGTTGTGTAACATTCACAAGGGAACAGTTTAACATTACTGGGAGTTGAAGAATTGAAGCTTAATGCACTACTTATTGCTTTGGTGAGAGCGATTACAGTGTCCTTCATTTTGGTATAACGCCTCTTATATCAAACAACTGAGCGATATACTGTGATAGGCAGAACAAGAGCTTAGTCAGAAACCTTAGTCAGGATATATGTGTCGCAGTGTCTAGTTCAGGTAAAACTAGTAAAAAGTTTCATACATTTTTCATACACCTCAAGTGCCATCAAGTTCTACGCAGTAATGAGCAAGACACCTGCACGCACAGTCAGGCACTGCTCTTTTGCTGCAGAAATTTACTGTGAGCTGCTGCTTAGTCTACACGAATTCAGATACCATGATCTGCATGAAGCCTTTGGTTTCAGTCTCCAAGTCCTACACTTCCACGTTCATTTTCAGCCTCCTTTAGAAGGCTAAACCTTGACTCTGCCTGCAGTGATATCTGCAACATACATTTTCAGGAGTTATTGGAGAGAACGGGGAAATCAGTGTAAAAAACTGTCTGGTGTGTGTGCTAGTGTGTTGGACTGTAGCTGTCTGTTACAGAGCATTTATATCAGACTAAGTCTGCAGTGGTGACTTGTGCCATGGGCACCTAGAGTAATACACAGTGCCAGACACATATGGGAGTCAGCAGATTCAACTGTTACCTTGAACAGCATCTTGCAAGAGCTACATAAGGAAACTGGTGGAAATTGTTAGATCAGTTGCTTTCATCTTCAGCTTAAAAATAGGTATAATTTTTCCAACATTAATAAAAATGTCAAGAAGAAAGGTTAAGTGCCAAATTATAAAGTGGATTGAAGGGAGAAGAAAGGCTTGAGAGAGAGCTGATATCAAAAGATTCACTAATATGAAAGAGATGACTGATCTGAGACCAGCCAATTCCAGCCTGCAGTTATATAGCTTCCGCCTAGTTCTCAGTCCTTTGGAGTTTAGCTGAAGATGATGAGATCATAGTGAGTCTGCTAATAAAAGCTGCTACCATGAGACGGTCACAAACTTGATATAACTTCCCACAGTGGCCGTGTAGTATCTCTTTGTTCCATATGCGCTCCTCTTTTTACAAAATGTTACCACCCTAATTCAACACGCTTCTCACAGCAAACACCCAGCCGGCTCCAGGGACACTTTTTCTAGCTCACAGAGTTTCAGAGTACTGGTTCTATCCTATTCTGAAGAGAACCGGAGAATAAAACAATGACTTTATCTTTAGCATACCTTCCCAAAGTTCTCACTAAAAATTAAAAATAATTTAAGTATCTTCATTTGATGCATAACTGATTTCATGTGGGATGATAGGGAGTTAGCTATCCAGACAGACTATTGTCCCTCTAAATACTGCAAGAAAGATTAATTGTCTACAGTGGCAGAGGCTGTGTTACAGCTAATTTATTTCCCACTGCCATCCCTAAACTTTAAAAATTGAAGGTAGCTGTGTTAAGATAAATCCAGCACTACGACATGCCCCAGCTAAACCAAACTATTCTGATATCTAATAATAATAATGATGATGATGATGATGATGATGATGATGATGATGATGATATAAACATTCCAGCTGCCTTGGCCAAATATTGCTTCATCCGTTTGAAAATAAGTACCCATCTGTATTTGTGAAGGGTTTAATGAGTGAAACCATGCCCTCGTGTGTGTTCAGACTACATTAAAATGATACATCATCCAAGCGTGAGCCAAATGATCTGACATTTATAAAGATAAAACATGCAGGTCAATTGGTCCGATACACAAAAGCATCAGGTCAGCTCAGAATCCCTTCACAGAAACTGAGCTGCCTCGAAAGCATGCCGGCACCCAGCTGTCGGGCTGCAGGGAGTGCCAGAGCGTGTCGCTAGCTGCGGACGGCAGCGGTGAGAATGGCTGCGTGATGTGTCACCAGGTGGATGACCTGCTGAGCCTTGTGCCCGAACTGAGGGAAGAGGTGGATAGGTTAAGAAGCATCAGGGGGGCAGAAGAAGAGATAGACTGGTGGAGCTAAGCTCTGCCCTCCCTGAGACAGAAACAGGGACAGTGACAAGACAGAATCCAAAGGGAAGGAGATCCCATATCCCTGCCTGGCCAGGCAGAGGGCAGCAGCCTAGGAGTAAGGAATGAATGGAGGTAGGTTTGCACTTGGCGTGGCAAGCTATCCTTCTCCTCCTTGCCTGCCTTGTCTTCCCGAGTGCCTCTCCGCAACAGATACGAGGCTCTGGCTGTGGAGAGCCACTCGGCAGAAGAAGCAGATGACAATCAAATGACACCAGAAGCAGCATCAAGGCCAGAAAGGCCCGCAACCCGTATAGTGACCACCTCCATGAAGAAGAGAAGGTGGGTCATAGTGGTAGCGGACTCCTCCCTCCTGCGGGGCACAGAGGGCCCGACATACAGGGCAGACCCTCCTGTTAGAGAAATCTTCTGCCTCCCTGGGGCCTGGGTAAAGGACCTCACAAAGAGACTCCCCAACCTGGTACAGCCCACGGACTACTACCCGCTCCTGCTTCTCCATGTGGGTGAGGATGATGTTGAGTCACGTGGCATTAGAGCCATCAAAAGGGACTTCAGGGTCATGGGATGGTCCCTGGAAGAGTCAGGGGCACAGGTTATTTTTTCATCCATCCTTCCAACTGCAGGCTGCAACACCGAGAGGAACTGGTGGACATGGTCCATAAATACATGACTCTGTGGCTGGTGTCACCACCACAACTTTGGGGTTTTTGACCATGTGATGGCCTACACGGCACCAGGCCTGATGAACTCTGATGGGATTCACCTCTCTCAGAGGGGTAAAAGGATCTTTGCCCACGAGCTAGTGGGCCTCCTTGATAGAGCTTTAAACTAGGCTCGAAGCGGGTGGGGGACAACAGCAGCCTTGCCTGCAACAAGTTCTGGGGCGACATGCCCAGCTTGCAAGGAGGGGGTGCTGGTGAAGACTCTCAGGCTATTGCTCGGAGGTGTGCTGGATACCTGGCAGCATGCTTGAAGTCTAGAAGTGACCCTGGGGCTCGTGAGGAAATGGGAAATGCATCAAA
>VWZZ01005073.1:26615-61154 GCA_013399095.1 Psophia crepitans | reverse complement strand
CCTGGCCCTCCCCGGGCAGGAAAACCTGGCACCTCAGCCGGAGGGGAGTGCCGGCCTCCGACTCCCTCCTGTAGCCGGGGATGCGTGCCCACTGAAAGAATAAAAAAAAGAACTGACGTGGGTGTAGTCCGTCTCTGACCACCGTGGCTTTTAATCGCGCTCCTGTGCCCTCTGCAGCAAAGCTGCCTATAACCTGAGGGCTCCGGGAGGCGGCGGGGGCTGCCGGCACCGTGCCTGGCAGTCGGCGCTGATCCCGGCTGGAGGCTCTGGGCGCTAGTGCGGCACAAGTGATAACCGTAATACACGTCGGAAGGAGTGGTCAGGTCTGCAAAACCAAGTATTTTTAATCAAAGCGCGAAGTTACTAACTGATAAACCCACGTGTAAATGTAGTAGAAACAGATTTGATTTAAAAAACCGAAAGAATAATCACAAAACCCCGGTTTGATCTATTCACCCAGCTCTACACGGCTCCCATAGATTATGCATTGTTGAGCTCAGTCGTTTTAGTGTTTTTCATTAAGTCTGTGTTAATGATGTATTGTTGATTTAAAACACAGAGGACAAAATAATTATTTTCTTACTTGTTCCTAAATAGCTAAAAAAGTGAGGATAAAAAGATTCTGTATTTCTTCCTATCTTGATAAGATTTTGTGTCTGAAGGAGGGAACAGAACGGAAATTACAGGGAAGAGTAGCTCTTAAAGACACCAAAAGTCCATCATGTGATAGGGCTCTCTGCCTCTAAGAAAATAATTTATCTTTGAAGGGAGATTTCCAGGTGACTTTTCAGTGCTGTTCACTGAATTCTCTTCTACTGCAGCAAGAGTTTTCCAAGGCAGAATACAACTTGTCACTGTAGTCAGAAATACACTGACACTCCTTCTGTCGAGTTACGCCAGCTTGGTCAACGAGTAGTGCTTTTTTCTAGAGTTTTTTTCCTCTCGATTCCAGCTAGGACATCAGCAGCCATGTTTTCTGCCTTAATCTTAGTTAAAGGAAGCAATCAGAACTTGATTTATTCTAGTGGGGTTTTGGTCCTGAACCCTGTAGAGAAAGGTGCCTGTTATCCCTCCCGTGTGGATTGGGAAGGGGGGGAGGTTATTAGGTAGTTACAGGATATTTATGCTGACAGTTCTGCTCACAGCTTATTCTCACCACAGGGTTCCTCTCGATGTCCTGTCAATTAGCACAATCCGTGACTGCCTTTTTAAGCCTCAGACTGTTTTCATAGGCTTGGTAACAGGGGATTGAAACGTCATCCACAAAGAAACACCACCGTCTTCAAGAAAGCTAATAGGGTTGGTATCTGGTTTCACAGCATCAGCTGAATAGAACAAGACGTCTGGAAATACGGTTGGTTGTTTATTCCATTTATTGTTATTTATTGTAAGTGGCTTTTAAATTTCTAGACTCTTGGCCCATTTAGCCCTTAATTTACCTGATCACTCTAGCGTTGTTACAGCAGGGATGGCTGGTTTCAGTGAGGAAAAGCTAAATTGTATATTGAGGTCATTCTGTTGATTAAAATACTGAAAATGGAAGTCTAAGAAAATCAAGGTGAATCTTGAGAGCTGATCCCTACATTTGTAAAGACTGACAAGCTGCTGAACTCCAGGTACCCTAAGTCTTACTGCAGCGCTGTGTGCATGCTGTAATTCCTGTAATAATGTACAATATACCACCCTCTTGAAAAAAACTTGTGAAGAGCTTTAGAGTTAATTTCATGAACGATAGGACACTTGGTCTTGGAAGTAATGGTCTTGGGGTGTATGTCTTTCCAATTGCTTTTTCGGTCTTGAATATTGGCTCACATAATTTCTAGTTTTGTCTCAAGTTCAGTGCAGCTCAGTTAGATTGTTCTGAAGTGATTACCCCAATAAAGTAAAAAAGAAACACACACAACTTTTATGTTTGTATTCCTGAGAACCACAAAACATTTACAGAGGTGTAAATAAAAAGAAATTTAAATCCGTGGAGCTACATGATTATATAATTTATGTGAGAAAATATGGGGAAAATCACCTAAAGAGAAACAGCACCGTGAATGTGTTTCAGTCATGTGGGAACAGTGACTGAGAAAGTTATTGAGGTAATGCACAGGTCAGTTTGTAGGTGGGTATTACCTCCTTTAGACTAAGCAATTTTTTTCATTTTACGCCCCCAAAAAACCCTTTCCACCTATTAGTAAAGCTGTTAGAATTGTTTGAGAGAACATCAGGACATGCTGTTCTGTCCCAAAGTATCTTATTTATCTAAGTTTCTAAACATGTAACTGTTACATATAAACACATATTAGAAGTCTTAAGAAAAACAGAAATAGGCAGATTTGCCATATACAATACATACAGAACTCAGGGCAACCCATTATGGTACCTGTCCAATATTTCTAATATGCAAGAGCCTTCAAAAGGGCAGAGATGAGGAAAAGAATCCAAAACATTCCAAAACATAAAATTGCCATCAACCCTTGGAAACAGTGACAAAAATCTGTCTCCACTTTTATGTCCGCCAGACAAAACTCTAGTACAGAACAAACTCAGTGTCTGCTTTTTCTCCAATTTCAAGGACGATTTGCCAGTCACCAATACGGTAAAGCTCACTGATGTCTGTAGATGGTGAGCTCTGAGAGGGTGGAATGCTTAAAGGATCAATACCATTCCGCTTTTACAGCAGAAAACACAATGCTACCCTTCCAGTAAGCTCCCTCAAAATGACACAGTCATTTCTAAATGACACTGTGCTATTAAAGTCTGAAAACACATGCACTAAGTTGTGAGAGGTATGGGAGCAACGCTTGGCTGTTCCCACCAGCAGGTAAGAGACACAGGCATAAAAAAGTTGTTTAAGCTTTAGTATAATTTTCACTATGTAGGAGTTACAATCTAGTGTTCTGATGTAATACTCAAGTAAATAGGCATTGCCACTCTGTGTATCCACAATCCTTAGCCAAAGCAGTCCATAATAGAATACAAAGGCACTCAGATAATGGTGAATTTATAAGTAGATTGGCTTCTTTGGGTCATTGCTGTAAGCCTATGATGACTTGGATTAAAAACACACTAGCATGGTGGACCTACGTTGATTTAAGGGTGAATTTCACTGAGTAAAACATCTTAACTGATTTTTGAAGTGGGTTAGCACTGGTCCATTGTTAAAAAGCTTTTGCATTTTAGAAAAGAATGACAGTTAAAATGGAATTAATAACATGACTTAAAATACTGCTTAATTCTTAATAAAAGCTTTTACTATTTTTTCATGATAAAAAAATTAAGTAATGACTTATGATTACAATATGAAGCAAAAACCTAAACTATCAGCTGTCCAATCTTCCGTAAGTTTTCAAAAATTATTTTAAGCCATCTAGTCTAGCCTAGGGAGTAAAAAAACCTTCAACTAACATTTTCACATTACTTTTTTTTTTCAATAGCAATGGAGGAAAAAAAAGCATTGAAGTGATGTACCAGAGGACCAAGGCTTATTATTTTCAATTAAGTGTTGAAATTTACAAATAAATTGTAGGTTTTCTTCTTTAAAAAAAAAAACCAAACATATTCAGTAGCAATAGTCACTTCAAAACAAAAGGATGTACAAGTGCTACACACGTGTGTGTGCATTGCTGACAGTGAGCACTAACTTTCCATCAAAGACCAAGCGCTCATCCTTCCAGATGTCACTGAGGATCACAATAGCTAAGCCCATGGCCAATAGCATGATAAATGCTTCTAGCAATGTTCAGTAAATCATGCCATCAGAGTCCCAAATGACACCACAATTTATTCTCTTAGCATTACACTTTCTAATGATGGTTTTAACTTGTCCTTGGTTTTCTTCCTTCACTAATGTCATCTCATCTTTCAGTCTCTGCCCCTTAGCCTCTTTTCTCCTATTACTTTTTTCTTTTCCTCACTAAATTACACCATTAAGACCTTTTGTTTTGTTTTGTTTTGTTGCATCTCCTTATTCTCTCTTTTCAACTCTTCCTTCTGTCTATCTGATTCATTCAGTTCCCCCCTTCCACCTCACTCTTGGTACTTCACTTCATGAGCAGCTCAAGAAAGAGGGCTAAAATGGAGCTTTCTCTGCAAAAGCTGGAATTTTATAAGAGAGGCAAGCAAAAATAGCTCTAAACCTTTTATCCATGACTTTGGAAGGCAAGTAACTGAGCCTCCATCTCGATTACTCTGCAGCTCAGTAGGTAGAATATTTCTCCAGCAGCTGGGAGTTGTGAGTGTATACTCATAGGCTGACACTAAGTTGATGCTTACTGTCTCTGCGACTGCCTCTTATCAGAGTTACACCCTCAGGTCAAGCAGCGATCAGTGCTGAAGGTAAACCATCCTGCCTAAGCATAACAAACGCCCTCCCCATCAGCCTGAGGGCGTGCAGATAAGCTCCTAAGCCCAGGCGACAGGTACAATTTCAGCCCCATTCTTTACTTGGCCGTCGGCTGTGCTCCCTTTACAACTATTCTAAATCCCCTTCCCAAGAGCTTTACTGCTCCCACTCACCGTGCTGGGAACCTGGATGGCTTGGCTATGCTCACGGAATAGCTGCATTTACACCCCGCCAGCAGCACGTAAGCACTGCTTCTCCCAGTCCACATTTCATCCCAGATGATAATGGTCAGTGAATGGCTCAAGGGTGCGCAGAACAGTTCTGAAATCCATAGTACTGCTGGTAGCATTTACCACAGCTGAACTTACTACCGGGCAAATTTCTCAATTGCTAAGCAAATACATGGTTAAAAAGCCTTAAAACCCCTCTGTGTTGCCTATATCCAGATTGCAATTTCTTAATTGCAAATACTCATGCCAGAAAGTACTCAAACTGTAAAATACTTACCTTGCTAAAAATATTCCATTTAGTCCCATATTCTGCAACGGTCAATATGATTCACCATGTCACCATCTGTTACCAGGTACTGATGCTTTCCTGCTGTAACAACCTTCATTGCAGCCAACCTGTGCCTCATCTTAACTAAGAATTTGTAATCCCAAATTAAAAGGAATTGTCAAGCACCTTCAGTTTAGCTGAAATGGACAGAGTGGGAAGCACTCAGCACCTTGCAAGACAAGCCCTTGGAAACTGAGGACTAATTCCAACAGCAGACTACGTCTCATTCATACTGCAAGCGGTGGGGTACTGTTTGGTCTCAGACCAAACTCTAAATGAGCAACTGAAAAAGAGGGAAAATTAGCACATGCAGAGTTCCATGCTGCTGCAACAACACTGCTTCCTGTACCCAAGCAAACACATTTAGTGTTTGCTCAGCTATTGCTGCACAACCAACTGTGTTTAACCTCACAGATGTAGTTAGATTTGGGTGTCTGCATTTGTTCCCTTCAGAAGATTGGAACTGGGGGTTAATGCAACGTTCAGTCAGTCTTCTTAAACCAAGGCACTCTTTAATCTTAAGGACCTAAACTTAAAAGAAAGTGACATTTACAATAATTAATAAGGATACGCAACTGTCTCATCTAGCACCTTCTGAAAGAATCCCAACCTTGCATACAACAGCCTAACTTTCAGACTCCATACGGATGTCGTCCTTAGTCACCTTCTCCTGTCCAGTGGCCCTATGGCTAAGAAAAGAACTGTTCATAGGCTGTCTTTTATGGTTCCTTGTCATCTGGTAAAACAGTTGTGTTAATGTGGCAGGAGTCAGAGTAGGGTTTTTTTCTTTATAAATAATAGCTCAGACATTGTATTTGACATTAAACTCATAGAAGGGAGTATATTGTGTAGGGTTTTGCTCATTTCTTTAGCTGCTAGGAAACACAGCCAAGCCTGTAGAGCATTCATCTACTGCTTTTGGTAGGTATCCAGATTATTTGTTTGCAAGCCATGTTCATGATTACTACAAGTCGGTCTGTCCCCTGCTTTCCTTGTTATCTTAACCGTGAAGTACAGTGTGAGCCAACAGAACCCAGAATGCAGAAGTCACTGTTAAGCTAAACACCACCATAATCTAGTAAAAATCTACAGTCTCTGCTATATTCCAAACAGACTGGAACAATTGAAAAAATCTTAGGAAAAAAAGTCTGTGGAGTTACAAGTCAAAAACACCAAAGTGTTTGGAGAAACAAATCCACTCCTTTTCATACATTTGCTGTAGTTTGTACAAAATCGTGCTTACCTCATATTGAGTAGATGTCTTTCCTTTTCAAAGGAAACTTCAGAAGACTTTTCAGATATCCAGTGGTGAGACTGCTGTCTGTCTACAAGATAGGAAATGGGTGAAAAAGAAGTGGCAATGAAACAAAAACCTGACACCCCTCAAGGACATATATATCAAATGCAAAAGAAAGTGTGCAGTATTTACAACAAAAAGATCAGTCTCAGGTAAATCTACATTGTGGTGGGAAGGGAGGAAGGGGAGGAAAAAAGCAGAGGAGTTAATAAGAAAAATTCAGAAATAACTGGGAGAAAATGAGTAAGATTGTTTTTACTTGAAAGAGAAGAAATATTTAAGCACTTCACTTGATTATTTTTTAAAAGGAGATCATGTCAGTATTCTTGCTGCTTATTAAAAAAAAGTACTGTCCATAGGTATTAACAATTAATAATGAAGACCTTGCTTTTGCAAATTGCATCTAAGCTTTCAGCATGAGTAGTCCCACTGATGTAAGCAAGACAAGTTATGAATGAAAATGAAATGATTAATTAGTTTTTTAACACAGGTCTTAGTTATGCCATATCCATACTTCGATTTTTAAAATACTTGTGCAGCATAGAAAAAAAAAGGCATTTTCTGTAAGCCTAGTGAAGCTTTGCATATTCTAGTAATGTTATTTCTATATATTTTAATAATATTTTTTAAATTAATACTAAAAGCAAGTCTCCTTAAATACAAATATATTCTTGAAAAAAGATACCAAAATAATTCACTGTCATTAATGAAGCAATGCCTATATGGTGTATGGGTTTGAGCATGCACAATGCTATCTACCTTCTCAATTCATTCTCTGATACACAAACATGCAATAAAACTAAGGTTATATCCTAAAAGTAAAATAAAGATATCCTCTTCACAGAATCACAGAATATTAGAGGTTGGAAGGGACCTTGAAAGATCATCTAGTCCAACCCCTCTGCCAAGGCAGGACCACCTAGAGCACATCACACAGGAACGTGTCCAGTCGGGTTTTGAATGTCTCCAGAGAAGGAGACTCCACAACCTCTCTGGGCAGCCTCTTCCAGTGCTCTGTCACCCTCACAGTGAATTTTTCCTTACATTAACATGGAACCTTCTATGCTCCAGCTTGCACCCGTTGCCCCTTGTCCTATCAAGAAGAGCCTGGTTCTGTCTTCCTACCACTCACCCTTTACATATTTATAAACATTGATGAGGTCACCCCTCAGCCTTCTCTTCTCCAAGCTAAAGAGACCCAGCTCCCTCAGCCTTTCCTCATAAGGGAGATGTTCCACTCCCTTGATCATATTTGTGGCTCTGTGCTGGACTCTCTCTAGCAGTTCCCTNAGGACCCCCAGGTCCCTTCCCCTACGCGAATCTCCAGCAGGTCAGTCCCCAACCTATACTGATACACGGGATTCTTCTTTCCCAGATGCAAGACACTACACTTGCCCTTGTTGAATTTCATCAGGTTCCTCCCCGCCCAGCTCTCTAGCCTGTTTAGGTCTCGCTGAATGGCAGCACATCCCTCTGGTGTGTCAGCCACTCCTCCCAGTTTATTGTCATCAGCAAACTTGCTGAGGGTACACTCCGTTCCCTCATCCAGGTCGTTGATGAAAATACTGAACAGCACTGGTCCCAGTACCGACCCCGGAGGGACTCCACTGGTCACAGACCTCCAACTAAATTCTGCCCCATTGACCACAACTCTCTGACTTCTTCCTTCCAACCAGTGCACAATCCACCTCACTACCCGATCATCCAGACCACACCTCCTCAGTTTACTGGCAAGGATGCCATGGGAGATGATGTCAAATGCCTTACTGAAGTTGAGATAGACCATATCCACTGCCCTTCCATCATCTATCCACCTAGAAATGATCCTCATAGAAGGCTATCAGGTTTGTCAAGCATGATTTTCCCTTGGTAAAACCATGCTGACTGTTCCTAATGACCTTCTTGTCCTTGATGTGCCTGGTGACAGTGCCAAGGATAAGTTGTTCCATCACCTTGCCTGGGTTGGAGGTGAGGCTGTAGGCAATTCCTTTACCCTAGCCCAAAGCGTTACCATATTACTTCGAAACCCCAAAAATATTGAGGAAAAACATGGAAAAAAAAGTTTCTGGATTAAGTGTCTTTTTCAGATCTTGTATGTGACCTTTTACTCTTTCCTCCTCTTCCTCAACTCTGCTTTGATTTTTCTCTGAAACAAGATCTAGGCTGCCAGCAATGAAGTAACCCATTTTACAAATCCTGTTGGAGCCCCATTTGTTTTGGTTGAATTTTGTGTTTAGTTTGTCCCATCTAACACCCATAAACACTAATTAAATACATTATAAAACGATGAGCTGTCTTGTAGCTGATGAGGTTATTTTACAAGGCTTACAGTGTGTTTATACAGAAGCTTGTGTAGTATAAGACCAATTTCTTCTAACATTCACAACATATATACTTGCATAAATAGACTAACTCAATTATACAACTATCCTTGCTCTGTGGGAATAGTATACAAAAACAGCCAGAATTGAAACTAGGTTGTTAGTACTATTTCTAGATTTAACCTTTAGTTATTTTATACTTTTATATACCATTTTACTTTTTTTTTTCTTTCAAAATGGTGAAAACCATGAGGCTTACACATACATTTTTCAAAATATTTCCAGGGTGAAAAGAAATTTCCCCCAAAATAATCAGTTGATAATGTTTCAGCAAACTTTTCTTTATACACTTGCCATTCCCCAAAATCAATTATGAATATGTCCATCATTGTCTGTAAGCTATTTCAGTTGTATAGAGGTGCTCTATGAGGTTTTGGTGTGCAAAACAGTGACAAAATGTTACATAAGGAGATTTATCTTAGTTCTTATGTCTTTGTGAATTTTTTATGCAGCTGCGGACAGTTCTATACTATAAAACCTATTCTTATTTTCTTATTAAATTAATTTTCCATCTTCCTACATAATTAGCTAAATTCTGTAAACTACACAGATATAGCTCTTGGCACAATATTTCGTGCTGAAAGACAAATACAGCTGGATGGACTCCTAAAATATTCAGCACTGATTTATGCATTACTGTGAAATCAGTCACAAGAGCAGAGCTGGGTAAATAGTAGGAAAATGTTATTCATGGAGACATTTACAAATCCCTTACAATTTGGCTATAGTCCCACCCGTTATACTTGCTTGTTTTAAAAAATATTCAGCAGGATTGTTTTATTGGATGATGTCAATATGCAGCCATGACAATTCTGGTACCAGTATTAGTATTTATATTTGCAGCAGGAAATTATTTTCATCTATTTACATTGTCATGAAAGAGATAATAATATATATTTCCAACAAATATAATTTATAAAGTATTATAAACAATTAAAAATATTAGAGTGAACAATACAGTACTTGGCAGCTGTTCACATAAGTGTTTAAAGGGTGAAGAAGTGATATGTATGATCATAAAAATGGCAGGGTGAAGGTCTTCACCATTCTGATGTCCTTTCAACTGTGGCTTCTGCTGTTGAATCAAAGAAAAGGGAAAATCGTATTTGATTTGTACAAAGCAAAACCTATTTTTGTCATGTCCTTTTGGATTGAAATAGGAGATAGAGAAGTTCTGGTCCATTTAACACAAAATTGATCTTCTCGGCCTGAAACAAAAAGTTTTATTTTGGGACACTCGTTTGAGGAAAAACAAAAGTCACAAAACTGCACTAAGAAGAAACATTCTTTTATTCTGTAGCTTACAAGGCCTGAGGAGACCTCATGTTGATGTCTCACATGTTGGCCTCTCAACATTTAGTGAAGTATTTTATAGAAGGTGAAACAGCTTCAGTAAGAGCACCCTGTTCCAGAAAATTCCCAGCTTTTATCTAGAATACTTGGCAGAAGCCAGGTTTGGTTTTGTTCTTGCCTTGATGGGAACAGAAAGGTAATGAACCTCCAGCTCCATTGTTTGAATACTCACTCAGAAGGACTCCAGGATCTTGCTCAATGTACTTTTGGTTTAGACAGAGAGAAACAGCTTTAAAATCACAGAGCAAGAGCACTCCGTCAGAGCTGGGTATTTATGGCACTCTGCTTAGGAGCATAAGATCTGTCTCCTGAAAAGGAAGGAAATCAGTTCAACTTTCCCATATCTGGAGTGAATGGACTAGCTGCATTACTCAATGAAGGAGAAATTCTTTTCTGCTGGAGGAAAACAAAAATCTAGCCATACAATTAACCAGTAAATAATTCAAAATGTCCCTTAGAAGGCATTTTTGTTACTTCATAAAAAGAGCAATTGTTCATATGTCGCTCTTGTACTCTCCTAAGAAGGAATGAGTAAGAGGAATGTCGAAGAAAATGAAGTATAGTCTGAGCACCTCTGGAGTTTGGAAATCCGTAACTCTCAGAAAAATATTTGATTGATATAGTCATTAGTGTTCTCTGGGGCCATGTTTCTCAAATGGTCAAAATATAATCAATGAAAATGGCTGTAAAATAGAAGATTTTTAAGCGTACAAACCAGCAGAGAAACAAAACAAAAGAGGATAAAGAGATAAAAAAATGCCAACAGACTAAACTTTGAATATGAATTTATATCTGAATGTTAACAACAGCCACTGCAACATACTGTATGAGGTAGGTCCTTCATCCCCCTCCTCTCATCCTTCCCCAAAAGGATGATGAAATTTCACAGATTAAGTTCAAGCTTCTACAGTCCACTTACCTTCTACCTTTGGCTGTGTGTTTTAAGCCCCGTTGCTAGACGAGCATTGGAGCTTGTGCGAGTGAGCTGGTCCGGAAACAAGATACAGAAATAATGTGAATGCACAAATACGTAAAACACATAAGGATACATAAAAGCAATTTTCAACAAGATCAGTGGTTTGTTAAAAAACTAGACATTAAGCAACATGCTGATTCAAGAGAGGGGACAGGACCACAGCAAACCCCACTGATAGGTTTTACCTATTCTGAGAAGTTTCACAAGTCCGAATCTGATCTCGCATGCACTGATTACAGTGAAGTAGTTTATTTAACCCCTTTCACAGGCAAGAGCATAAATCTTAAAGGCTAAAACATAAACCTTCTGCTGAAGTACAGAATATGTCACTTCACATCAGGAGTCCTAAAAAATGCCAGTTGAGCTGTACTGCATAGAATCATAGAATCGTAGAATTGCTTTGGTTGGAAAAGACCTTCAAGTCCAACTGTCAACCTTGCACTGCCAAGTCCACCACTAAACCATGAAACTCTTGATGTGAGGACACAATAACTCATCACAAAGTGGAGTTTTAGAAAACAGAGGGCCAAATAACATGATGTAGTTATCTCAGTTACTTCTTCACCGCAGAGACAACAAGTATAGCTTGGATCTGGAGATGGGGAGGCTGCTAAGCGGGCACGGACACTAACCAGAAAGGAATGCTCACTGTGATAGTGTAAACTGCAGTCTCAAAATCATTTTCCAGATAGTCCAGGAACAGATCTGTGCATCCCAGTTTATGAGGGCACAGAGACCCGAGTCAAGCAACTGCCTCCTTGCAGCCTAGAATAACAAATACCATTGTTCTACCTAAACAGACACCAGCATTTTTGATAAGGTGAACTTTCCCACTGCGTGATCCATAAAAGCCATCCTTGTTAAGACCATCTCTCATTTCTGTCCTCCTACCCAGAGAGGAGCGGTGATACTATCCAGTAAATTATTTTAAACACAACTTGTGAGGAATATAATTCAGAAAAAATATTGCAGGAAAAAAAGGCATAGCTACTCTCCACACAAGCATTTGATCACAAGTTCAGAAACTCATTTCCTTTAGTAGCATATGGCCCATTAAGTTCTTTCACATTTTAAAATTATGTATTGTCCTATGGCCATACTACATTTTAAGAAAGTAATGTAGCATTTCTAATTCTTCAGAAAGAAATGAGTGTGGAGACCTATATACTTGCATTTATTCTTTGTCCGTTGCGGTATTCAGCTTTAGTTTTTAGTTGATTTACCCAGGTTACCCTGAAATATTTTCTACTGGTAAAAACAGTGTATTGGCATCAAACTTCTCCCAGTGAGTCCAAAGAATAAAGCATTTTATGTGACCTTTTGCAGCTTTCTTTAAATGCTCTGTGCATTTATTTCTGACTTAAATCCAGAAATAACGGGGAGAAAAGGAGTAAGTTTATGCTTTATAACTTCATCCTTCAAAATGTAAAAAGGATTTGCGAAATCCCACCTTGATACCTAATTGCCTCTGAGATCATAACAAATAATAGACATGTGAGTGAGAAAGGAACTGTGCAAGGTGTGTACCACTGCCCTCTAACTGTATGTAACCAAAAGTACTCAGTTAGACATCTGAGGCCTTGTATATTTAGTATTTTTGAAAGCTAAAAATTGCCTTCTGGCTGTACAGATGGTTTGGGTTCTGGGACTGGTTGTCAAGTTGATTGGTGCAATTTTGTTTTGTTTGGGGTCTTCTGAGAGATGGGTGGGGTTGAGGGCTTTGGGAAGCATCGGGAGGGGGGGTAACACAACAGGTGAACAAGAAAGGAAATGTGCTAGGTGTATAAACCAAGTGGACAACTAACGTGGATGGTTTAATTTAAAAGTTGCCTCCCATCATACTTTTTTCCCCTAAGCAACTGTGCTTTTATAGCATAAGCTGAGTTCTAGATCATTTCTTCCAAGAAACGTTCCCCTTGTCTCCTGATCAGTGTGCTGATCACTGTTAGAGGTAATAGCACATGCCAAAAATTATTCCAACGCTCAGAGCTGGGCAATAGCTAATTGTAGAGGTGAGGCTCCTGCACATGGCCTCAGTGGCTCTCAATAGCTGGAGGCAAGCCGTCTGTCCTACTAAAGTGCATGTATGCGTTCTGAAACCCATTTCCCCATCCGACTATTTGCAAGTGTGGTGAGGTAACCAGAGTTTCCTCCTCTGCTGTGGGCGGGAGATGTCCCCAGACTACCTGCTTGTTTCTGCCTGTGACTGCCTCCAGTTTCTTTACACTCTTCACTTCTCTTTCTGTTGTCTGCCATGCTGCATGCTCTGCAAGCAGTTGTACAGAAGACTTAAACTCCATTGTGCAAAGAGATTTCCTTCAGTATCAGTAAGGGGACAAGAAGAAAAAGCAGTGACTCTTCAAGAGGCATGAAGTTCATATAGCTGAAATATGCGGTAAAACAAAGGCATGGACAATGTGACCGCACAGTTTCTAGGGTGATAGAAAATACATTGGAGCAATAGTTGCAGGAAGAAGCTACGAATACCCTTTATGGTTACAGTCAAAGCCAGTGCTTTGAGGTTAAGGAAGGAAAGTCTCCTACAGACACTGTATGGAGGATCAGATAAGAGTCCAAATCTCTTTTGTTGGTGTCGTAGTTGAACCTTGATGTTCTCATCTAACCTTACTTATTTGATAGCATTTATTTGGTGAAGTATATTATCTTACAGAAAAGAATATGGTTAAATATCTCAATGTAAGTAAGCACCTGCAATAACTGCCCCCCCACTTCAAATTCACGTATTTATCTTCCAAATACTAATTTACTTTCTCATATGGATGAGAGATTTCCTCTTTCTGAATTAGATCATTACCACACAGTGTTAGTCTCTGTTTTGAGGGAGAGAAAAATCACTGCTGGGTATTTGAAGACACATGACTACTTGTAGTTTAAGCAAAACCAAGTAGGAAGGGGTTGCGTTAAACTATCATCTTGTGGTTAATAAACAGTCATCCGTACATACAGACTGTGCTGTACTGGGTTGTAATAACTGTTCTGCTTAATTATGCTGTAGGGCAGCCTAAAATCAGATATAAACACCATCCAGTTTTAAAGCACATGCAAGATTTATCACTGGCAACTGTAAGGTTGAAAGTATATGTTGCATACAATTTAGTAACATGATCTAAAGAATGAATAAAAAGTGAATAGGTTTTAAATATATATTCTGGCAGAGATAATCCAAGAACGTGCTGACAGAAAAAAATGGGAGAGGAAATACTGCAAGGGATAAGACAGTTCAGAGACTAGTAAGAACATAAAAAAATTATTTCACACTGAAGACATGAATTTTGCCTCTGTAGTAATATTAACATTTTCTGATGCCTGTACCAGAAATTGGAATCTCAGATCTAATACCATTCTGTTCATCCCTAAAAATACAGCTGATTATGGTAAGTAATTAGTTTACCAGCATCATTTACACTGTCACAGTAGTGCCTACTTTATTCCTCCTCTAAAGTGAGCTATAAGCAGTTTTCTCTGGTGAAACAGAACAATCTTGAAAACTATGCTAGAGATCATTAAAAAAATCCACTCAAACCCTTTGGTCTGAAAAGGCCTTTAGTTTTTGCCACAGCAAAGTTTATTTCACCTTCAATGCTGGAAAAATCTATCCTCAAATGACCATGATGTATTGGTCAAAACTAATTTAACCTTGTTATTGACAGTTCCCAAACGAAGTGAACAGCAGGGTGGTGCAGATGATTCAGTTAAACTCTTCTCTATATCTTGATGTTTAACTACTGAATTACATGAGAATTTTAAGTATGGTCATCAGAAAGGACTAGACAACCTCAAAAGCATCAGCCAGCCAAAGTCCTTACAGTAGATAATCTACTGACCTCTCCGAGTTTTCCCAGTTTGCAATGATTCTGTTTATTTATACATTATTTTACTGATACCTTCTTAAATTATGTGAAAATCCTTCCTCTTTGAAAATTTTGGTTGATCTTCAACATAGTGGAAAAAATACACTAGGTTATGTGACAAATAACATTGTGTGCAATCTTCATTATATTCTCCAAAACTGAAATGCCATCTGCTTTAGTTTATAATGCTTCTTCCACTATACCTTCTTCTGCCTTTTACCAAGGAGCCTCAGGAAGGAAAAGTAATTTTTAAAAGGAACACTGCAACTAGAAGAGACTAAGAAATCATTGCCAAGCCCTAAAGAGGCACAAACTGGTGACAAATGGTATGCACAAAAATATAGGCAAAATGCTGACTTTGTATAACATGAGAAGCTCTTACTGAGGCTTAAAAATAGTGGGTGATCAAAATTGTACATACAGGTATATTTTTACTTCAAGAATTGCTAAAACACTAAAATTACAGGTAAGATGATTTTACTTCATTCAGTTATATGTTAGAAAGAATTCGGTGCTCCGCTTCAAACTACCATATTTCTCCTTGGACTTTTTACGTAAAATGAAATACTAAAATCCTGGATTTTTATCAAATCTAGACTTTCCTGAATGAGAATAAAAGAGGACATCTAAAGACTGAAATACGTAAAAGCACTTTGGTTTTGAGGAGATTCACAATGACAGTAACGAGAATTTGCCTGTCTTCAGGCAGTGAAAGATTACTTTTTTTGAATAGATTATTATGTGAGTCCTTTAGAGAAAATGTAACCCTTAGGAGGTATGTAACGATCAAACGACAGCTAGTATGAACCTGGGATAGAGCCAGGGAAGAGAGAAGTCCTTTGTGTAGACATTTAGAGAGGAATTATCTACTCAGCCTGAAAACACCATTTAGCTGGCAAATGCTACGGGGTGCCAAGGCTGTGCCTTTGACAGGCATTCCTCAAAAGGGCTCTGTATATCATGCGTTCGTTTTGACAGGACTGAGGTGCTCAGCTTCCTTGGTCCAACTGCACTGTAATCCATGCTTGTGCCTCTGTGCCTTGGGATGTTTTCTCAAGCACTGCTAAGAACCAGCTCCTTTCCAGAGGGGAGTAAGTCCCCTAACACTAGCTCTGTGGAGGACAGCCAAGGATCAGCCCTACAGTGAGTCCCAGGAGTTCAAGATCTGCAGGTAGGATGCTCTTGTACACAGGAGGAAAAGCCGCTGTTCCAGGTGCCCTCTGCGAGGCATCACCTTGCCCAGGGGGATGTCCTGAGCAGCCTGTCTCACCTGGCCAGCGAGCCCGCCCCACTGCCGCTGACAGGCCCTGTTCAGGAACTGGGTTTCAGGGGCTGGCAGTAACGTGAAAGGGATTTAACTTCACAAGGGCCTTTTCCTTCTCTTTGCTCCAAAGTCTGTTATTAATTAAACTGTCATTAGGTGAAATGCTCATGTAATGATTGGAATGGGGCCTAGCACACAAACGGCACTGTTAGCTGCTGCCCGTGCATTCACACACTATTCACGGCGTCGCACGCACACACACGCACACACACATTCCTGGGTGTGCTTCCTCCTTCTGGCTTCCTGCAGCAGAGTCTCAAGTGTCGGATTTTATAAAATAATTAATTGAATTGAAAGATGTAGCACCAGGATCAGCTCGGGCTGGGTGCCTCCAAAGAGAGGCACTTATACCCTTGGGTCCCACACACCCCTGCTCACGCACCCTTCACAGTGTCCACACGTCCTTTAGTTCAAGGGTGATTTTTGGTCTGGGGTGTCTTAACATCTAATTGGATTTTTCTTCTGTGTCCAGGCAGGCAGGCTCTTACCTTGTTGACTTGCAGTTTCTGTAGCTTTCCCTGAAGGTTGGAGCCTCCTTATCTCCTGGTTTACACTCTCTGTACGCCTGCCCTTGCTGGTGGAACATGGAGAACTGAAGAGATGCAGACTTGGAAAAAACACAACCGAGACATTAGTGTGATACCAAAATACTTTCCCATACTAACAGCCTGTACGAGTTGTTAGGAGAACGACTAGGAAAATTACAGAGAAAAGTACCTCTATTGTGGCCTAAAGGCTTCAACAAATCTAGCCGCTCATGCTAAGTAAAGCTAAGCAAACAGCACAAATCACACTCTATTATAACCCTAAGTAATCTATTCTAATTAAAATCTCCTTACTTACGTTAAACAACTAATACTCCTCAACAGGCACCACTGCCTGCTCATCCTGCCTGCCTTGGTGGTCCCTCCCCGGCCTCTCACACCTCTGCATCTTCGTGGGCTCCACCACAGAAACACCCCTCTGCCCAGGCTGGCCACCTCCTCAAAATGAGAAACAAAGATGCACCCGAAAGAGGCAGAGGCTGTGCCCACCCGCAGCAGCCCCAGCAGGAAGCAAGGGGAGCCGGACTGCAAACAAGGCAGGTGCCATGAGGGCCTACCCTCCACCCTGCAGGCAGGAGCTGACATGGACACACCAAGAATGGCCAGGCAGGACCTTGGGGGAAAGGGGGCGGAGGGGGGCCAGGGGCCAGGCAGAACTTGCTTGTGCCCTCCGGGCCTGGTGCACACAGGTACTGGGTGGGACAGGATGGGTCTCATGTGGGGAGGGAAGGGGAGGGCACCGCCTCTGTGGCTTCACGCTTCATTTGTCTTCTGCTTTCTGAGCTGTGAGGAAATGCTCATTTGTACTTGGAGGTGTTGGAGTTACTCAAGAGTGCCGTGAACACCTCAGGGCTGGGGCTTGGCACCTTCCCCTGCTGCTGGGGCTGCTTTGGCTTCCCACCACAGGGCCGAAAAAATGTTTTCACTACAGGAAAAAGGTGACTTGGTACCTACTGGACAAGTCTTTCATGCTGAAAGGAAAATTTGAAATACAAAATGAAATGAAAAATTGGATTCCTAATGCTGTTTCAAGAACAGTTACTGAACAAAGAACATAAATGGGATTTAGAGTATTTCCAGTCACTCCCCAGCAAGTGCTCTGACCGCGCAGCCACAGATTCGTACAGTCTCTTTTTCCCAATTAATCTTTAATTACTCTGTGACAAATGTTAAGAGCTATTGCAGAAGGAGTGGGGACTGAGGGATGGGGCTGGAGCCTGCCATGGTGAAAGAACACGTCCCATCTCAGTGCCGCCTCAACATGGGGATTTCATCCCGCATTGGATGTTGAGAGCATGTCATTTCACAATTTCTCATTCATCAGCCAATTTAGGTAAGGGTCAATCCCTGGTGCAGATAGATCTCCACATCCGTTCTAACTATAAATGTAGGAAGGGCAATTATGTGGCATGCTGGTGTCAATAACTCTTGCCTTAGAATGAACTTGCAATATCTCGTTATGTACTTTAAGTGCCATATTAGAGAGACAAAGGCAGATTTGCTTTACCTTCTTCCTCAAGGAAATCAATATATTCTGAAGTGTCTGTACAAGCATAGCTACTGAAACAATGAAAAAAAAAATCACAAACAATGCCAAATAGGTACAAAAATAAAAGCATTGTCTTCATTCTTGGACCTGGGACAGAAGGGAGTCTGTTAAAAGGACAAAGCTCTGAGAATGTCAGGACAAGCCTGGGGGACAGGGAAGAGTAAAGACAACCTCTTGTTCAGGGGGAGAAGTGTGAGCCCTGAGAAGATACAAATGATGACAGAATACAAGCATAAAAACATAGGCAAACTGCTGACTGTAGTACTGAACAGGCCATTCTAAATTCAGCATAGTGATAGGTGAGCAGATTTTCATGTGCAGGAGTACGTGAATTCCTTGCTCCAACAAAATAAACAACTGAGACATAATCTAGAGCAACATTTGGATTACAAGCAGAATTTAGTGCGAGTAAAGACAGGAAAAAAGGACATGAATCTTACTCTGAGGTGTAATTTTCTCCAGTCCCAACGTTTCGCACCATGAAGGCAAATGCAGAAAACACTAAATCCATAGAGGTTTGGGTAGGTACAGCAACGGGAAAAAAAAAAAAAAAACAACAAAAAATTCAGAAACAAGTAAGGGCTGACTTTACACATAGGGAAAAGCATGCAAAGAAATAGACACAAACAACAACCACTTTTTTCGCAGAAGTGGTTTCCCTAGCTTTCCCACTGGTTTTGCTAGATGCTGTCTACAACATGAAGCATCTAGGACTTAAAAATATTTATGGTGCTGTGCCAAACAACCTTTAAGTACCTGACCCACACTTTTCCATTTTTTCCCCTCTTTAAAAGAAACGAAAGCTCTCAAACCTCCTGTGCTGAAATTTTTCACAATGTATTTATCACCAGCACTAGAACTCTGGCATTATCAACTACAATTTGATACCTAAGGCTTTGCTTTGGTAATTACCAGATTACAGGGATATCCTCAGTAGTATTCAGGTAGATGTGCCAGGATTAACTGTAGCATTCAAGTGTTTGAAATATTGCACATTAATGATCACAAGGCATTGTTTCTAAGGCCATCTCCTCATTTTGTGTTGATTACAACAAAAAGAACTCTTTGCCAATATTCAGTGTTTGGTATCTTCTCAGATTTCTAAGTGTCTGAAACAGACCCAACACTGTCACCATCCAACCTACTATTGTAACAGGCATAAGAGAGATGAATAATAATTTGATAAGTTGATTTGATGTATTATCAGAAATAAGAGTAAAAAATCAGACCATGTTAAAACATTTACACTTCTTGATCTAGTCATATGATGGATATTAATCATCTTGCAGCTTGTTATCAAGAGGAAATGAAACATTCTTAGATGCAATCCTGCATACTTACAGTGTCCAATTCTTTTGATTGAGCAAAAAGCAGGAGTCTGATACATACTCTTTCTCCTTTTTAAACTTCTGTTGAAAACACTGTTTAACAACATTTTTTTTTTCTTCATGGTTGTACTTGTTCTTCCTGACCATGGTATTTCTGATGCTTCTTTGAAATTCTCTGTAAGCTTAAATGCCAGTTCTATTTCCTTACTAGAATTCACTGTGGAAGATATCAGTATTGAAATGGCACTCAAATCTAGGAACAAAGGACCCCCATAAAATCAGACAGCTTGTTTCTTATTGTAGCCTTTCCTCTGTTTTGACCATAAACTCTCCACACCTCCTTTTCAACCAGCTATACAATAAAGTGCTCATTTTTAATATGTCTTGTACACGGTATCACAGTTTCAATTTTTTTGCAACTCTCAGCAGAACAATATTATGCAAGTTAGAGAAAACTGACACTTCAGTGTTTCAATACTATCAGTAAAATTCAGTTATTAGGAACATTGATGTTATGACTATGACATTTCACTGAACATATGATTTACCACAACCAGTCTCATCTGACTCCTGTTGCCTCCACTCAGAAAACCCAAGATCTCCTAAAACAACCAAACATGCATTTTTTTTCTAGCAAGGATCAATGAATTTTTTTTTAATATTTAAAACTACACAGTGTTTAGGTGTCTCCAGAGAATGATCACCTCTCCTTTTATCTCACAGGTCAGCAGTTCAAAACTAGCTTGTCTCAGCAATGAGTGAATGCGGTTACCTTCATAAAAGTATTAAATGCTCCATATAGTGCACTACAGTCTTGTTGCATTCAGAGCTTTTTACACCAAAACATTATTGCACTATATGGAGTGCAACCATACTGCACTCTATATAGATAATTTTAGCACATTTAAAAACAACTGGAATATTCACTTTTAGGTATGTCCTACCTAAAATAAGAACTACTAGGTGCAGGAAAAGGAAAACAAGCACAGGCTTCTTATCTAGCCTTGAAAGAAGATGGCTTTAAAATGGATGGATAATGGGACTAAATGTGTGAGTGTCCAGTGTAGTAACAAAACACAGTAGGAATCCAGAACGGGTTGGGGACTATGCACAAAAAAGCACACGGAAGTTATTTATTGTAATAGATGAATGCTATCGGATTCTTAGCTCTGTTTAAAATAGTACCAAACATTATAGTTCCTGGAGTTTCTCTGCAGTCTCAAAGCCAAATACGTACAAGGGAACTACCATTCAAAAGTCCATTCACAGCACCTGCTTAGCACGGACCAGCTACCAGGGCCTCGGCTTCTAACCCGCTGATAACTGGTGTCCAAGCACAGCCTTGCTGCAACGCTCTGCGCCTCTTGTTTGGAGCTGGAATTCAGCAGATTCAGAATTTACGTTGAGTATCAGGGGGAGATCAAGCTCCACCAAGAGGGCTGGCTGTACTGTGAGAAGATGGAAAAAGGGAATTGCCACTTGGGAGGAATATAAGAATGTTGCCAGAGTATGTAAGGATGCCACAAGGAAGGCTAAAGCCCAGCTGGAGTTGAAACTGGCAGGGGATGTCAGACACAACAGGAAGAGCTTCTTTGAGTACATCAGCAGCAAGAGGAAGACTAGGGAAAATGTGGGCCTGCTGCTGAATGAGGTGGGTGCCTTGGTGATGGAGGATACAGAGAAGGCGGAGTTACTGAATGCTTTTTTTGCTTCAGTCTTTACTGCTAAGGCTGGCCCTCAGGAAACCCAGACTGTGGAGGTAGGAGACAAAGCCTTGCAGAAAGAAGACCTTCCCCTGGTCGAGGAGGATTGGATTAGAGAATATCTAGAGAATATCTAGAGAAACTTGACACCCAAAAATCCATGGGCCCTGATGGGATGCACCCACGAGTGCTCAGGCTGCTGGCAGATGTTATTGCTAGGCCGCTCTCCATCATCTTTGAAATGTCAGGGAGAACAGGAGAGGTGCCTGAGCGCTGGAGGAAGGCCAGTGTCACACCAATCTTCAAAAAGGGCAAGAAGGAGGACCCAGGAAACTACAGGGCAGTCAGCCTCAACTCCATCCTGGGAAAGGTAATGGAACAGTTGATTCTGGGGATCATTAATAAACATCTAAAGGAAAAGAAGGTTATCAGGAGTGGTCAACATGGTTTCACCAAGGGAAAATCATGCCTGACCAATCTGATAGCCTTCTATGATGGCATGACCGGCTGGGTGGATGAAGGGAGAGCACTGAATGTTGTCTACCTTGACTTCACCAATGCTTTTGACACCACCTCTCATGACATCCTCATTAACAAGCTTAGGAAATGTGGGTTGGATGAGTGGACAGTGAGGTGGGTAGAGAACTGGCTGAATGGCAGAGCCCAGAGGGTTGTGATAAGTGGCACAGAGTATAGCTGGAGGCTTGTAGATAGTGGTGTGCCCAAGGGGTCAGTGTTGGGTCCGGTCTTATTTAACACGTTCATCAATGACTTGGACGAAGGGACCAGCAAGTTTGCTGATGATACCAAGCTGGGAGGAGTGGCTGACACAACTGAAGGCTGCGCTGCCATTCAGTGAGATCTGGACAGGCTGGTGAGTTGGGCAAAGGGAAAGCTTATGAAATGTATCAAGGGCAAGTGTAGGGTCCTACACGTAGGGAAGAACAACCCCAAGCACCAGTACAGGTCAGGGGCTGACCTGCTGGGAAGCAACACTGCAGAGAAGGATCTGGGAGTCCTGGTGGACAACAAGCTTTCCACGAGCCAACAGTGTGCCGTCATGGCCAAGAAGGCTAATGGTATCCTGAGATGCATCAAGAAGAGTGTGGCTAGCAGGTCGAGGGAGGTTATCCTCCCCCTCTACTCTGCCCTGGTGTGGCCACAGCTGGAGTATTGTGTCCAGTTCTGGGCTCCCCAGTTCAAGAAAGACAGGGAAGTACTGGAGAGAGTCCAGTGGAGGGCTACCAGGATGATTAGAGGACTTGAACATCTTCCATATGGGGAAAGGCTGAGAGAGCTGGGTCTATTTAGCCTAGAGAAGACTGAGAGGGGATCTGATCAATGCTTACAAATACCTGAAGGGTGGGTGTCTAGAGGAAGGGGCCAGACTCTTCTCAGTGGTGCCCAGTGACAGGATGAGGGGCAATGGCCACAAACTGGAACACAGGAAGTTCCATCTTCATACGAGAAAAAACTGTTTTACTCTGAGGGTGACCGAGCAGTGGGACAGGCTGCCCAGAGAGGTTGTGGAGTCTCCTTCTCTGGAGATATTCCAGACCCGTCTGGATGCGATCCTGTGCAACACGCGCGGGGTGATCCTGCTCTAGCAGGGGGGCTGAACTAGACGATCTCCAGAGGTCCCTTCCAACCCCTACGCATCTGTGAATCTGTGATTTCTAGTTGTAACTAAAGAGGGAACTAGATAGTGGGCCAGAAGTAGGATATTCCTCTAGCTCATTAGACAGAATTGAGGTTCAGCCATGCACTTGCCTAGCCAGAGAGCATAAATGTGCCCTATCAAAAGTGCAGCAGAAAGCGCAAAAAAGCAAAAAAAAAAAAATAATCCAAATT
Organism: Psophia crepitans; assembly: GCA_013399095.1. Lineage (NCBI taxonomy): Eukaryota > Metazoa > Chordata > Aves > Gruiformes > Psophiidae > Psophia > Psophia crepitans. The sequence continues at coordinate 38,081 of VWZZ01005073.1, read as the reverse complement.
TGTTTTCTAATTTTTCTTTTTCTAATGATAAATATTTGTAACAACAATTAGTGAGAACACAGAGGACAGATTTTGTGTGATTTTAGGATGGATGTTACTCTGGTTGTCTTTAAATGTAAAAGCTTAGTATGTATCAGTGATTTCTGTTATATGGGAGTTTAACCCACCACTGAAGTGTTGCAGCTAAGTGACCATTTCTTCTTGTTAGCTTAACAGAGCCTACTGCTTTGAAAAACAGAGAGGTGATTTAAAAACACGTTTAGTGGAAGATAGACTGTGACAAAAGTAAATTAAACTCCCAGCTGAGCAGAGATCACCTTCTTCCCCAAAATAAAATAGCTGCCACCACTCAGTTACTCTCTCTATTGTCACTGAATCCAGCATGCTGGCAAGTCGCTATCAGCAGTGAAGTGGTAAGGAGACAGAACCTATACAGAGGAGGTTTTCCTTCCTGCAGAGTTGTGCCTCAAGGCAGATTACTGTTATCTCTGAAAGGAAACTAACGACTTGTCATTACCATACAAAAAGTTAATTTTGCATTGGAGAAAGGTTTCTTGTATTGCTTTAAGCCTGATTTGCATATTCCTTGTCAGTTGGGTTTTATATAAACATGGCTTGTTTTGGGTATGTGTACACTACCTTCCAGACACAGGCCCAAACCTGCACTCAAGTCATCCATGTTAGAAGACCATGTACTTTGGGCAATATTTGTCCATTCCCAATAGGACAGTGAAACATATGCTACCATTTAGTATGATCCCAAGCACGCTCCTGCCGGCCCTCTGATCAGCGCCTACTGACAGTAAAACTGCTACCTCAGAGACACTGTGAGGAACTTAATGCATGTTTCCTACAAGCCAGTTTTTTGTGCCTGTCATTCATGGTCTGATACTAATCTACAGACAGCATTTTCCCTCTAGGTCTCTGTAGCAAGAAGAGTGATAAAGAAAAAATACTATATAAACTTAGCATTAAGGAGATGATACATTTCTTATCTTCTCCAATACGAAATACAACTGATGACTGTACTTTTATACTCATATGCACACACACACAAATGGCAAAAGCTATTGCAGGTAGGTCACAAGAGAGCAAGAAACAAACATGCAGTTCATCAACATTAATCTCTAGCTTCTGCTGTAAGAGTGAAAAAGTAGCAAACACTGCACAAAGGCATTATCTGAAAAACAGACATAAAAGTGCTATTTGATAGCACTGCTATTCTCAGTAGACATCTTCTGGAAAAATTTTTTGCTCACTTCCCAGAGAAATCCAGTCCTTTGGTGATATATTCCCCTTTTGTACTTTGCTTCCTTTTTAAAAGCCCAGAAGTTTAATTTTTTTGAACCACAGAGGATGCCTGTTTAGGCCTGAATGTGGACAGTCATACTGTGAATCAGATAAGCTGCATACTTGGCATACAGGTGAAGAATTAGAAACAGTGATGTTTCCGGCCTCAGTTGACTTCAGGTTGCCATTATAAGATCCTGTCTCTTTTGAAAAGTTCCTCTTTTGAAAAGTGTGGTTATTTTGTGGGTTACATGGTCGTAGCAGTATGTGCTTTAGGAAGACATAGACAGTAAAAATAGCCCCTTTCTTCCGACATCAACTTAACAGCACCAAAAAGTACGTGAAAAGAGATTAATTCTTTGCAAAAAAAAAGAGTGTGAAGTGAGGTAATTGAAAGGTCATCATCACTCAGTCTGTTAGTGAGATTAAATTTAGCATTGTAGGGACCGTATCAAATTCCTTGTTACAAACCCATCTAGAGATGGGCTTTCTTTGTAAGGATGTCTGTTTCTCAGAGTAATACCTGTACTGCTTTTCCCAAGACATCACAGAGCATGCTTTGAAGGTCTGCTAAGGAGCGAAGAGGTTTTCCAGAACGAATATGTAGCCTAAAGAAGAACTGCCAAAAAATTAATAAATGCATGGGAGTACTTTTTTCTGCCTACTGGGAAGGAAAGATGCAATTCATGGAGTTTCAGTGGGCAGAGCAACCACAGCTGAAACAACTAGTGCACTGCCATGAGAGCTGCCTCTTTCACTGTTCAAGGATGAGGCTGCAGAGAAGCTGCAGAAATAGTGACGAATTATGCTGCACTGATAAACTGGGCAGTAGTAGATGATGCAGGAGGCTTGTCCGTAGCCATACAGAATAATAGAATGGTTTGGGTTGGAAGGGACATTTAGAGCTCATATAGTGCAACGCTCCCTTATCAAGATTAAGTAGAACAGTGACTAAGAGAGGCGTATGAAAAGATGTTCATGTATTTTCCAACCACTGTAGTCACAGATTTCTGGCAGTGACTTCTGCAATCTGGATTTATTCTCCTATTTTCCTACTACTAATTAATAAGAATTAATAAGCTTTATTTTAGCAACTTTGTGAGAAGCTTTAAATAATTTTATGAAACTTTCAAGCATCTTTAAAACAAAGAAGTGTGTACCGATAAAAAACTATAACTGAAATTTTATTTCCAATTTGACTATCCCAGGACAGTTCAAATGTAAGAGTGAGCACACCACTTTTACAGTAAAGTTGGACAGTATTTATCTATGAATCCTAGAAAAGACACCTCTGTAAGAAGCTTCAACTTAAAAAATGGCATTTTTCCGAGTTGATATACTACATTAGCTGTAAGTCCAGGAGACTCGTACACATCAAATCTCAGAGATCTATAATCAAACCACTTGCAGAAGTCCTAGAGGATGATGAAGCTGTTGCACAATAGCAGTTTTTCAGGTAACTCTTACTTGGAATCTAATTTCCAACACAACGCCAGTGTTTAGAAGCACTAAAACATTTGCTTACATCAGAATCACCATGTTCATACAGCTGTCTGCAGTCTCAGATGCTCACCTTGCAAACTGTGCTCTGTTTTAGAGGGGGCAACTCAAATTCTTTCCAAGCCAAGTCCAAACACGCTGTGTGTGCAAAGGGCATGGCTTGCTCTCTCCTAGAAGAAAGAGGAGTAAACAGGTCAGCAGGGAATGCCTCTGACTTTTTCAGTGCACCCTGAGTAGCCTTTTCTGTCTGCTCAGCTTTATCCTGGGGAATTAAAAAGAACCTGGTACATGGCAGAAAAAGCTAGAAAAGAAACAGTCAAGTGTAACGCTTTTCCTGGGTTACCTCGGGTGAGCCGCTTAGTGTGTCACCGGAGTTAACATTACCCACGAGGCTGATGTGAGGACAAACACATTAAATCTTGTCAAGCAGGGGAATAGGGTCCGCATGGAGAGACCACATTTTCCTCTCAGACTTGTTTCAAACACTATGTGAAGTCGGTCAGAGGAATGTATGTCATCTAAATAGTCACAGTGACCCCACATTCTCACAACAGACCGATTTACATTTTTCTCTGAAACCTTATTTTCTAGTAAATAATTATGCAACCCTTAGCAAAAAGCTTTCTAAAGTCTTACTGATGTCAGATGTAATTTATTACTTATTCTTATCCGAGTTATTTAAAAACCAAATAAAATTATTTTGTCTTTTAAAAACTTGTCTTAGTGTTACTAACACTTAACTTGCAGGTCAATTAATCAAAATGCATAATTACAACAAACTAGATCTTACATTAGAAATTTAAATTCTACAATGCAGTTTACTGTTGGTTCCAGTAACTCTCGTAACCAAAAGAAGGTGAAAAAAGCTGCAGAGGAAACTGGAACAATGAAGTAAAAAAGATGCTTTTCTCTGGCACTTGCAGGGTTTACGAGACCAAAAATAAACTTCATAGATGAGCCAGGACGAGATGACACCAGTTATTATTGAAAAAAATTACATTACCTTTGTAGATGTTTCAGTACTCATATGTTCTGCACATTCTTCTCTTCATGAGGAATTTATTTTTTTTTAGTTGTTGCATTGAGAGGTAAAACTCAATTAGGATAAGTTATCTTTGCATAAACTTCCCCCAGCTTACTGAGTGTAGCAGTATTTGGAAATATATTAACAATTGCTGAATCAGACCTAAAAGTAAAAACTACTTATTGCAATTTTTTTCACTTTGAAATTCACGTTCTGCATACTATTATATTTTAGGCTTCTTTCACTTAAAAATATATATGCATACTTTTTCCTTGGAAATATTGATAACATTGTCCAAGTTATAATATAACCCTGATGAATCCTTTGTGGAAACGCCTTGCAGGACAAATCTGCTGTTAAAAAGTCACCTTCAGAAGTTCATCTTTGAACCCTTCTGGTGTGACATAAGCTCAGCTGAAAAAGACATTTTAACTCCATTATTACCAGTGTCAAATAAAATTTATAATAAAATAAGACTAAAAAGATACATAAGGTGACTGTCTCACAGCCCAGTAGTTCCTCTCATAGATCCCACTGGACACTTCTAGTGGGGTGGTTTACAGCTCTGGAAAAAAATGTTTCCCACGCAGAAGAAAAGCATGAGTACCACTTCCAGCATCAGAGAAACTGTAGGATTATGATGCAATGAGGGAAAATGGTTTTGTACAAACACGTAGTCCACAAATTCTAGACATGCAAAGCCTGACTTGTCGTACTTTTTCTTACTGCAGACAAGTAAGTTTCATTATTAGAGTTCTGACGGCTTTCCTTCCTCTGAACTCTGTTTTACTACATGCCGCTTCTGCTTATTCAAACAAAATAGTTGCAGACTGGAAAACAATCTATTTCTGAAAGAAGTTCTTCCACATGCGAAGAACTAGAAATGTTTGTAGGCTGTTTTGTTTTAGAACGGCGTTTTTCTTCCCACTCAAAGAAAAATATTGAAGACCACCTCTCTCTGGAGCGACATACTTTTTTTTTATTAAAGTACTAAGCTATTTTTTTCTTAAAGTACTAAGCTATTCAGTTCTGAGAATGCATCATTTCAGAGAGTACTTAAATAGTTCTGTACCTGGTACATAAGTGTTGTGTTTGGGTGATTTAAAAGCGATGAGAATCATCACTGTAGTAAAAATAGTGGAAATAGTATACAACAAGAAACAGGGGTATACTCCTGTAATGTGCATCCTGTAACGTGTGTACTCCTGTAACGTGCATCCAGGGTACATTTCCTTGCGCTGTCTTAGATGGCGTGGCTCTCCCAACATGTATACGGATTCTTGGGTTTCAGGAGAGTGAATATTCACATTTACTCAGAGTCAGTGCTCTTAGGCATTCCCAATGCATAAGGGCTGAGATCTCTGCCTCTGTGCTGAGGAGGACAGGGACATATCTTACCCATGTTCCACAGAGATATGAAGTGATCAAATGGCAGCACAGTTCTTCCCACTTCAGTTTTGGCTATGATGACTCTGCAGTCAGGAGAAGTGCCAGAGATATTATCACAACTTTTGCAATTCGTTTTCTTCTTTCTTTTTTTCTGCCCCCTTCCTGGGGTCCTGTCATTTCAGAAAAAAAAAACCACCAAAAACAAAACCACCCCAAAACCTTAGCTTTCATTTAAGAGAAAAAAAGAATGAAAAAGTAAAAGACTAATAAAAACTGTTTAAAAACTCAGGATTTTGAAATTACAAATACCAGGTCTAGTTGCATAGCTTTCTCCATTTCGTTCCTGAAGCTGCCTTTTCTCTTTCTAAAAAGACATGAAGACTAAAGGAAAAACAATTTTGAAAATGAAAGGATGCTGTTAGAGATACAGTTTCTAGAGTTTACTGAAGTTGACTAATAAATACAGGAAGAGGTATTTAGCTTGAATGACTTCCCTCCACCAGGAACATAATCAATAAGGCTCAGGCCACATTACTTGTTACCTATTTTCTCCTTCAGCATTACAAATGTATATCCAAGTAATAATAATAATAAAAAAATTTCAGATAAACTAGATTTGTGTCAACTACATTAAAACAACAAACCACCAAACCACAATGGAGGAAAACTGTAAAACAGGTCAGTTGAATGAGACAATTCTACACTCTGTCACCACACCCACAGGAAAACGGAAAAGCATTATCTTGTGCAGCACACGCATTACTTCCCCCTGAGCAGGAGCCCCATATAACCCAATTTCAATGATGTAAACAAGGCCTGTTTCACCAGATGACTTCCTGCTCCCACTTAACTGCTACTAATAATGGAGCAAGTACCCTAGCAGAAGGAGACTCTCCTGTATCATTTATTGTATACAAGGCCTCTCATGATTTTTTATCTTTGCAACAAAAAAGAAACTTTTTAAGCATCTGAAAGGGTGGAAAAGGGAGAATTCACAAAAAGTAGACTTATCAAAGGCAATGTTCTTCTTCCTGATATTAAAATAGTAGGTGAGACTGCGTGCCCTCAGCATTAATTACGATTACACAGAGTAATTATTCTCAAATTGTTTTCAGATCAGAGGATGGCTTACTTTCACATGTACATTACTGTACTGGAAGATACTATCTCCTTCAAAGTCTGGTCTTGCTTGAAAAATTTAAAATATTTTCTGCACATTTTGCAGCAACAGCTTGCAAAACAAACCCTGTGATAGAGTGGCACGCATCGATATCATGGTGAACTTTATTTCTACATCAAACTAACAGATTGTAGAAAATTCTTTAGATGTCTATACATAAGGTTTCAATCTAAAATATGTTTTAAACAAAATACTGTTTTTTTCATTCTATTTTCCGTTAAAAAAAGTCAATTTTGTTCAGGCTTGGGCGAGGAGGGGGAAGGGGGCAGAAAGGCAAAAATAACTGTTTGCCAAAAATCTTATTTGGCTGACTTCCTGGAGCCAGTGCCTGATGATGGTGTATTTGCCATGTGAACAAAGGCTTTTCTGAGCAGAGCCATACTGCATAATCTGCAGCCCTGCACAAAACCAAACCCTGCACAATAACAATTGATATTGTATCTTGTATGATCGGTATTGCCAATCTCAATAATTGGTACTGCCAGCAACCTAAGATTTTTAAGAAACACATTTCTAAAGCACTACAGCCTAAGTTTTTGTTTCACCTACAGCTCATATTTTAAACCACAACATTCAACATTTCATAAATGGCAGAATTCTCAATAGAGATTATATGCTTAAACTTGCAAATTGCCTTCAAGGAGGTGACAGGAGATACTGGGATTTACAGCCACTCAGCAGGGTGCAGACACTGCAGAGTAGGCAATTGCATAGTATGCAGATTGCATAATCTGGCCGGTAACTTTAAATCCAGCCAAGAGGTCAGTTTAGTTAAATCTTTCAAAGACAGCAAGCAAAAGATAAATGTTTGGGGAAGACAATAAAATTCCATTTTGTAGTCTTACTAGTCTTACTAGCATTCAATTGATTGCTTTGGCTTTGAGAAACACGTGCAAATTGCTTTTATTTTATTTTATTACAACCTGTTGCTGTACAATGGGGAACCCATGGAGATGTTGCATAGCATCTGCTCTGGCATATCTTTTTGGTAGTGGTCCATAGATTAGTAACATGTTACCTCTCAGCGTTGCAAAAATATCTCCTGGCCATGCTTGAAAGATTTATTTCTGAAGTAATTCTAAATTGTTTCTCCTATTTCCCACTGTTTATTTTCATGCTTTTCCAATTGAAAATTTCACACCCGTAAAAAGTGTCTCCTCATTAAAGTTCCTTGAATGTTAGAAAAATCTAGTTAAAGTCTAATAAGGTATTAAAGATTCAGCTTCAGATACTGAAAGCTTCTAAGCACTATCCCTGAAACATATCTGAACTGCCACCTCCAGACGTTCTCAGTTCCTTTTGACTGTTTGTCCTTTTCCCAGTTCTCATGTATGTGTTAGTTACTGTTTCACAATTTGAGTGGATTTTATAAACTGCAACCTCCAGCCAAGGAAATGGCTGAATCAGGTATGTCCTTTGGTTATTTTACTGTTTTAGTTATTAACAGAAATAATGAATGCCAAAGACTTGGCTTTGAGAACGTAGACTTGGATGTTGGAGAAAAGTCTGAATTATCATCTAGATTTTTCTTCAGCCAAAAATCAACACGTCACAGCAATTTTCAGAGTTTCAATTACTTTCCTTCTGCCATGAAAAATTTTGGCAAAGATCTTCCAGCTGAATAAACCAGCAATTTCCCTGTATCAGAGGTTTTATTAAAGTTTTCTTACAAGACAGATTATGATTCAATATATGAATCCTTGCTCCAAAATGACCATCATATTTGCCAAGTAATTACCATATGAGAGTAAGTCAGGGTTTCTCTCTGGAAGTGAGAGAAAAGAATTATCTTGAGAGACAAGAGGAAAATATGCTGGATGCTAATAAATGGAACAGATTAGTCTTAGTATGTAAAATTTAAATAGAGATACTTTTCCTGAAATACCTAATTACTCACCAGTCAGTGTTTCCAAATGCAAGCAAATGTGACAGCTGATTTTTTCTAATATCCCCAGTACTCAACTTTCTCACAGTGAGTTATCACTAGCCTTATAATTTCTGAAATCTCTCACTCCTACACTTTCAATGATCTACCAAATCCAGCAGTAGTACTTGGGAAATAATCTAGTACTAGCATATTATTATGGTAAGGCAAACTCTGTAGCACTGAAACCCTTAAAGGGTTGTTTGTTTCTTTGTTCAACTGGTTCCTCTAAATTCTGCTTCCTTTTTGTCTTTCCCCTCCTATTGCTTTGTGCCTTCTCTATCTCTTACCATGAGTATAGGAAACAACAGCTCTCTCAGAAGTAATTTAATAATTGTTTCTTTTCCTCCTGTTAAGCATTAGGTAAGTGTGGGATGTACCATTAGCAGGTGACAAGCCCTGAAGAAGAGCTGAGAAGGAATCCTGCATGTGTTCAGACTGCTTTGATGCTCTACCCAAGATGACTTGCTGGGCAAGACAAAAGCCAGTCCTATACAGGACATAATGTAAAGCCACTCAAAACAAATCATCTCCATCAGAACCTCTACAATTTCCACTGAACAAGAACTGATAAAAGCTACAGCTATGTCCTAGACCAGACTGTCCTGGCAGCTCCATTCCTGCCAGCTGGCAGTTTAGCCATAGATTTCTACACAGACTTGCCCCACACTAACCTGTCCATGTAGTGTCCCCGGGTGGATAAAATCTGCCTCAGTAAATGGTGCTACACACCCAACTAGGTCAGATGAACATGAGGTTTTCTTTTCACCCATTTCAGAGAGAGCTAACTGAAACTACAAACCAGCCCCTTTATATCTAATGGCAGTCAATGTACTCTTTTCTCTCCCTTCCTTCCTCTCCCTCCCCAAGAGAGAAGTCTCTTCAGGCCTAACTGGTTCAGATAAGACAGCTTTCAAGCTCCAGCTGATTTATTTTTTTTTCCCATTAAAAGCTGCAGATCTTCTGCCATTCCTAAACAGCCTTATCTGAATTGGATTCTTACTCTGAATCCCATCACTTGGTGCAGTAGTAGCAGGCTGGCAGATTAACAAAACTCTGGGGATTCAGTCTCTCTGTAGAGCACACTGGTACTGTCTGTCTATCACACCACACCACGCCACCGAACTAGAGGTTGCAGATACATTTCAAAAGCAGTGGATTTGCAGCTGTATAGGCATCACTGTGCACTGACGGCTTGTATGTATGACTTCCTACTTTTTATACATCAGCTAAACAACCTTAGAGCTGGATGGGGTGCAGAAGGATCCATCCCATTGCTCCAAGTATACAAAGAGCGTTCATTCCTGCAAGAACAGAAAAGGGTCCTGTCACGGTCCCATTTAGCCAGCAGGAATCCTGAGTCTTCCTGTGACACAGCAACGGCTTAACGGAACAATCCTGTTCCCAGTCTTTTGCCATTAGCTATATTTATTGTGAGGTTTTATGGTGGAAAATTTTCATCTGAAGGACACTCTACTGGTATTGGAGGACATGGATGGCAGCATGAACATGTGCAACGCTGGAAAATCAACACAAAGGGCATTTGACTTACTCCTGCTCTGCATAAACTCCTGCAGCTCTGCCAGCATGGGAGGGCCCAGATGATGTAAAGGCTTAGTTGCAGTGACCTTTTTGCATTATTGATACAAACCTTATACGCAATTCAACTTCTGTATTAGCTGAAGCAATCATATCTTGATAGGAAAGATGCAGCAGCAAGCACCCATCATGGAGATTGTCTTTCAGAGCATCCTGCCAGACTTTATACTGCAAAATCCCAGTTATTTATAAACTAACAATGCATATGTATGTATATATGAGTGGGGTTAATATATATGTACATATATATGCATCTTAAAAGAGTCTAAGCAATTAAACTGTGATTTTAAAGGCACCAAGCAGCAAAGTCCTGCGAAGTGTTTGTTAGAAATGGTGCTCCCCAGGCACTGCTACCCAAGCCAGGAGGTTCAGAACGAGACGTGCAAGGCTGCAGCTCTCATACAGTATAACCCAGCTGCCCTGGAGCCACTGACCCTCAAAGCTGGGCTCTCCAGAAGATCACTAGCCAAAGGGCAGAGCCATGCTAGGGCCTGCCGTAGGTAAACCCTCACAGGGGGTTGCTCGGCCCGAGGTGGTCCTGCAGTAACAGCCACTTTTGGCCAAAAAATAAGACAAGACACGACCCAGCCTCCCTGCGTGCTCTGTCAGCTTAGAGCTGGCCCCAGCGCGGCTCCGGGCCGGGCCAGCTGCGAGGGCCCCTCTCCAATTAGCCACCGGTGCTCACCCACGCCCTTCCTCCTGCCGCATAAAGGCCGGCGGGGCCGCGCTGGCTGTCACCACGCGGGCGGTGGTACGTCCTCCCCGTGAGGAGGGACAGTGGTGCCTGCAGCGGCTTCCCGGCCTCTTTTGCCCCGTCGCTGCCTGACGCTTGCCCTGTTGGTGGACCTGGGGCTGCTCTCTTTTGGTCCCTGCCGCAGCTGCCGGATCTCCCGCAGAGCCGCTCCGGCCCGCTCGAGCCTTCCTCAGCAGCGGCCGCTTGCCCGCCAGCGGTGCGGGGCCAAGCCGAGCCATCTGCCTGCGCGCCGCCGGGGGGAGCTGGCAGTGGGAGTGCGGCGGCGGCTGGGGCACCATGCCTGCTGCCGCCTTCTCCGGGAAGCGTCTGGGGCTGCTGCTCCTGCTCTGCCTCAGCCTCTCGGGCGGGAGCCCCGCAGGTAAATGCTCCCTCGTCTCTCGGGCAGGGCCGGTCCGGGTGGCTGTCATGCTGGCTGCAGCCGCCCCGTCCGCCCTCAGCGTCGGGGTGGGCTGGGGCGAGGGGGGCAGCCTGCGAGCTGCGGCTGAGCAAAGGTCCTCCCTGCCCTGGAGCATCCCCCTAGCTCCCCAGGGGGACGAAGCGGTGGCCCGGCAAGGCGGTGGTCTCTCGGCCCTGCCTTGTTTAAACGACTGAGGCTTTTCTTCTCCTCATCGGCTCTGACCCTCCGCGGGGTCGGAGCTCCCCAGCGCTGCCTCCTCACCGGCACCCGCTGCGGGGCAGCTGCCGTCCTTGCCTCTTCGTGCTCTCCTGTCCTTAGTTTCAAAGCCGTGTTCGGGTTCCTCGTAGGCCTGCTGGAAAGTAGAGGTCCCTTCTTTGCTGCCTGTACTGAAGGGTAAGGTGGTCGTTGG